>JAVTVY010000117.1:0-36634 GCA_036873755.1 Hanleya hanleyi
CATCTAGCAAAATTGAAAGTATATAGAAAGATGGAAAGTTGCACCACTCCAGTAGTCTTCCTTTACATCTGGTAAAATTGAGAACAGAAAGATGTCAAGCATTGCGTCCATGTTTTGTATTTCAAAATATATTTATGTCATACAGTAATTCGAGAGTGATATTTTGTCACATTTAACCACATGTGCAGAGCTTTCCATGTGTACTTTCAATTTCGTGAGATGGAAAGCTGGAATACGAGAGCAGTGGTAACATTGCATCTTTCAACTTTGCGAGATGGAAAGCTCTTGAGCTCTACTGATTCTATGTAATTTTGGCATAGTCTTAACACATTTTAGAGAGTATTTGAATAGCATGAGTCAGCCTGGGGGAGACGGGGAGGGCGACAGTTGTCATCTACATTAATATAATTATATGGTACATCTCACTGAAACTCCTATGTCAGTTGAGAAGTCATTTTAACCAGGTGGAGTCCGGATAAGAATAATGGATTGGGGTGGTAATCGAAAAATAATCTGAAGGAGCTTGACTGTCATGACTTATCGGTTATAGGATCAACTCTGAAGACTTTAAGATAATGATTTCAGTAGTTCAAGTTTGGCTCTGAAGATAGACATTCAAACTTGAAAATATTTGTTCTCTTGCTTTCAGTACTTTGAGTTAAGTTTGAGTGTACAAAATTGTTCACTGAAGATAAACACTTGAAGATCATATTTGATCTCTTTGCCCCATGATGACCCCATATAATGCCTCTTTCTGAACCATAGAAGGGATGCTGGGCTGCCCCATAGACCCTTTAGAATGTTCACCTATGAACTGTCACATAGTAGATAAAAAAACAATTCTGTGGAGCCACAGGTATAACTACGTGTTATTAACCTTCACATGAAAAAGGATAAGTGATTCAGAATATTTAATACTGATTGACATAACTGTTAACGAGATAAACTAATGAATTTATTAATTTTTTGTTTGAGCGGTCATATTATGGAATGGAATGGGGGTGTCAGATGGTGTGATGGGGAAATAGTAGCAATTAACCCTCTGTGGGGCAGTGATTTGATGTGTTTCTTTGATGACAGGGGGAGCTCCAGATGGCTCAAATGGCTATGTTGGTTGTATGAGGAATCTCTATGTGGGTGGAATGTTCATCAATTTGCCATCCGCGGTTGAAGAAGATATGGATGGAATCTCTACAGGTAGGAATTCTCAGAAGATTTTCACAAATTTTTTTACCATACATACATGTAAATGAGTAGGTGAGCAGAAAATTCGAATCATGTTTCATGCACTGCTGCATATCAAATTTACATTTAATGGACCATGTCAATGAGGGTAAGACGTTCCTCTCAGAAGCGAACCAGAAGAGACCAGATGTCCGGGGTTGGAATAAATTGATGAAAACAAGAACTCAATCACAATTTCTCTCTCAATTTGAAACAAATGCAACTTATTCTATGGACTCTGATTGTAATCATGTTACATCAATCATACCTAAGTACAAAGATGATTTTTGTCCATACAGATTGTGTTTATTTGTGTAACAGTATATGACATTTGTGTTATCAGGTTGTATGGGGCAGTGTAACAGTAATCCTTGTTTGAATGGTGGAGCCTGTAGAGAGTACTACAGTACATTCACCTGTGATTGTACAGCCTCGCCATACCAGGGTTGTTACTGTGGACAATGTAAGTACCACTATTCTTAATAATGTAGGCTCTCCAGTGATCCAATCACTTTCACTACAGCTTGATCAACTCCATTAATTCAAACGTGTAAAACGGGACATCATAGCCAAAGCTTCCAACATAACCAGATCATGCTCCAGGCACTGGACTCCCCAGATACATTAGTCAGGTTTAGGTAGGTCTAGGTAGTCCTGGAAGCTCTGGGTAGTTCCATGTAGTGTTGGGTGATTCTACGTAGTTTTGGATAGTTCTAGGTAGTTATGGGTTGTTCTGGTAGTTCTCTTTACAGTTGTTCCTACACTTACATATGGGCAAGCCCCATATTTACCATTGCTCATTAATATTCCAACCATAAGTTTCAAAATTTTGTGATTAATCATATTAACCCTATCTTTAAATACTTATATAAAACATCTGCCAATTTTCGGTCAGTTTTGCCGATTCGACATAATTTTCCCCCATATGTAAGCATAGGAAGTGTTGTGACATGAACCACGCTGAACTGACACTCGCACCTGGGCAAGTTATCGTGATCACTAGAGCCTGTAACAACTATATTGGGAGCTCCAGTTTTTTCTCTCTCGTCTTTTTGTATTTGCAAGAAATAGTAATGCTGAAGCCTGATATCAACTGTAACTCAAAGAACAGTGTTGGTTTCATGCAAATTATATTAAACTAATGCATCAGTTTGCCAGACCAGATGGATTTACTTGGTCTGTGAGAAAAAAAATAGATAAAAAAAAAACCTCTCCCTGGTCTTATTTTTTCTCAGAAAAGTGCCTGGGAAGCTCCTCAGCCCAGGAATTTAATGATATGATCTCTGTGATTGAATTACATGTATTATTTATTATACCCCCCGACACGTAGTGTAGGGGGCGTATACTGGTTTCAGCTTGTCCGTACGTCTGTCTGTCCGTCCGTCCGCCCGTCCGTACGTCCGTCCGTCTGTACGTCCGTCCGTCCGTAACATTTCGTTTCCGGAGCATAACTTGACAACCGCTACTCGGATTCCTCTCAAATTTGGTATGCAGCTACCATACCATGAGACCTTGCTTGGGATTGCGTTTGGCGCATGTGCGTCTACAGGTGGCGCCACCTAGGGTCAAAAGTTGCTCATGTCAGTCCGTAACATTTCGTTTCTGGAGCATAACTTGACAACCGCTACTTGGATTCCTCTCAAATTTGGTATGTAGCTACCTTACCATGATACCTCGCTTGGGATTGCGTTTGGCGCGTGTGCGTCTACAGGTGGCGCCACCTAGGGTCAAAAGTTTCTCTTGTCAGTCCGTAACATTTAGTTTCCGGAGCATAACTTGACAACCGCTACTTGGATTCCTCTCAAATTTGGTATGTAGCTACCTTACCATGAGACCTCGCTTGGGATTGCGTTTGGCACATGTGCATCTACAGGTGGCGCCACCTAGGGTCAAAACTTTTTCTTGTCGGTCCGTAACATTTCGTTTCCGGAGCATAACTTGACAACAGCTAATTGGATTCCTCTCAGATTTGGTATGTAGCTACCTTACCATGAGACCTCGCTTGGGATTGCGTTTGGCGCATGTGCGTCTACAGGTGGCGCCACCTAGGGTCAAAAGTTTCTCTTGTCAGTCCGTAACATTTCGTTTCCGGAGCATAACTTGACAACCGCTACTTGGATTCCTCTCAAATTTGGTATGCAGCTGCCATACCATGAGACCTCGCTTGGGATTGCGTTTGGCGCATGTGCGTCTACAGGTGGCGGCACCTAGGGTCAAAAGTTTCTCATGTCAGTTCGTAACATTTCGTTTCCGGAGCATAACTTGACAACCGCTACTTGGATTCCTCTCAAATTTGGTATGTAGCTACCTTACCATGAGACCTCGCTTGGGATTGCGTTTGGCACATGTGCATCTACAGGTGGCGCCACCTAGGGTCAAAACTTTTTCTTGTCGGTCCGTAACATTTCGTTTCCGGAGCATAACTTGACAACAGCTAATTGGATTCCTCTCAGATTTGGTATGTAGCTACCTTACCATGAGACCTCGCTTGGGATTGCGTTTGGCGCAATGTGCATCTACAGGTGGCGCCACCTATGGGCAGAATTTCCTCAGTTGGTCCGTAACATTCTATTTCTGGAGCCTAACTTGACAACGGCTGATTAGATTCTTCTCAAATTTTGTATGTAGCTGCCATACCATGAGACCTAGCTCAGGATGTTGCATATGTGTCTACAGGTAGTAAGTTTAATATTTCACTTCCCATTTACTTCCTTTTCCTCTTCAATGTGGTTATCCAGATGACAGTAATTCGCCTATCTGTTGCAACAGCCCATTTCAAGTCCTAAGTCCGGTTCTAGTGGTAACAACAGTTAGGTAAAACACTATATGCCTGCATAACCCCATTCTCACCAATCATTATTAACATCAATTTTCTGAACAATCCATTAAACTCCTCTGAGTATCATCACGACACATGCATAGACAATCCGTTAACCGCACTCCAACCGAGCGAGGTCTCATTGTCAACTAGTTACATACATAACATGTATACTTATATTCCTCTACAAATACTCGTCAATTTCTATCAAATGTGCATCCGGGGGGTATCTTGTAAGCATGCTTACTGATGATTTCCACCGCCACAATCCCATTCAGCTTACTCGTGAAACGTTAACCATCCCCATGTATCTATGCCCTTATGGGGGGTATCTTGTAAGCAGCCTTACTGATCATTTTGATCAAATGTGTGCATCCCTCAGACTATGCTCTAGTTGCAATTAGTCCCTGAGGCCAGATATCTAAATTATTCCACAAAATATTGAGGTCGAGTTCTAGCAGGACTTGTGACCAGAATATTTTTGTGTTGTAATTCGTTGAAAAGTTCAATTAGAATGTAGCTCTAAGATGACAGTTGACATATTTTAGACTGTTACAAAGGCAAAATGTATGTATTGCCTTGGAATTGAACTTTAACAAGTAAACACGTTAAATGATAACTTAAATATGTCATTAATAGTTTTACTGCACATCTATTTCAGATGTTGGTGTAAGCATGTCCAATGATACATCTGTAACGTACAGTTTAGCCATGGACAATGCAATAAATATATCCTCAACGTCGGAGGTATTAAGTCTGGGGTTTCGCACAATGCTGGAAAACACACCTTTGGTGAAGCTCGACAACGCAACATCAGCAGCTATAATTATTGAGCTCATTGGTGGTGGTAAGTGGCAGTTTGTTTTCAGGCGTTGTTTTCCATCACAATTCACAGAAATCCAAATAGATTCTCGCAATCCAGCTCTATGAGAATCCAATGCTATAGTTTCCAAACAGGTTGCTAAAATTTTACGGGAATCTGTTGGGATTCCTGACAATTATTTTGCAGAAGTGGTGACAGGAATTGGATTCCCATGGAAAAGCAAGGCCTGAATGATTCTAACATTGTGTTAAACTGTCGTAATACATCTATGGTCTATGATTGATATTGAATACATGAGAAATGTTATGGCTACGAATCTTGGAATCTTAATTGAATACCGTAATTAGAACATATGTCTTTTGGGGGTGATTATCTTTTGATAAATGTCTGTCCGTCTGTCCGTCACACCTTTCTCGTTACCAAGATATCTTTAGAACGACTTACCCTAGGCACACCAAACTTGCAGTGCACATCCATATGCTCATGACCCAGAACCCTATTGAATCTGGACCTGATTGGCTGGAAACTTTGGCGGCCATCTTTAATTTATGCGAAACCATCACAGCTTTCTTGTTACCAAGATATCTTTAGAACGACTTAACCTAGGCACACTAAACTTGCACTGCACATTCATATGCTCATGGCCCAGAACCCTATTGAATCTGGACCTGATTGGTTGGAAACTTTGGCGGCCATATTTAATTTATGCGAAATCATTAATCTTGTGTGTCTTAGGTACCATTTCTCTGTTCAGTGTGAAACTTGGTATAGATCATCGCTGCATCAAGAAACTTCAAAAGAATGACCAAACCAGTTTCCCTGATTCGGTGAAAACCTTGGCGGCCATCTTTAATTTATGCAAAATCTTTAATGATATATATCTCTGATACCATTCAAGTGTTCTATACGAAACTTGGTATACAGCATCGATGTATCAAGAGACCTGCAATGTATAGCCACATCAGTTCCTCTGAGTGGCGGGAAGGATGGGCGGCCATCTTTAATTTATGCGAAATCATTAATGATCTCTATCTCTGATACCGTTCGAGTGCTCGGTGTAAAATTTGGTGTGTATCATCGATGCATCAATAGACTTACGATAAATGACAGTTCTGGTGTTTCTGATTGGGCGGAAACCTTGGTGGCCATCTTTAATTTATGCAAAATCTTTAATGATGTATATCTTTTATACCATTTCAGTGTTCTATTTGAAACTCGGTATACAGCATTGACGTATCAAGACACTTGCAATGAATAACCACATCAGTTCCTCTGAGTGGCGGGAAGGATGGGCGGCCATCTTTAATTTATGCGAAATCATTAATGATCTATATCTCTGATACCGTTAAAGTGCTCTTTGTAACATTTGGTATACATCATCGATGTATCAATAGACAGTTCTGGTTTTTCTGATTGGGCGGAAACCTTGGTGGCCATCTTTAACTTATGCAAAATCTTTAATGATGTATGTCTTTGATACCATTTCAGTGTTCTATATGAAACTTGGTATACAGCATCCATGTATCAAGAGACTTGCAATGAATAGCCCCATCAGTTTCTCTGAGTGGCGGGAAGAATGGGCGGCCATCTTTAATTTATGCGAAATCGTTAATGATCTCTATCTCTGTTAATTTTCAAATGCTCGATGTAAAATTTGGTATACATCATCGATGCATCAACAGACT
Organism: Hanleya hanleyi; assembly: GCA_036873755.1. NCBI lineage: Eukaryota > Metazoa > Mollusca > Polyplacophora > Lepidopleurida > Hanleyidae > Hanleya > Hanleya hanleyi. Next base: position 6,551 of record JAVTVY010000117.1, read on the forward strand.
TATGTAATGAATACCGGTTTCTCTGATTGGACAGAAACGTTCGAGGCCATTTCTAATGACAAAATTTTTCATAATCTGTATATTTGTCACTTGACTGCTTGGTGTTTCTGAAGTCTTGCTTCAAATTGAATACATTAGGAATGACTGGCGCCCAGAGCCGAGGGGTTTTCAGATGTGCAGCTTCGTATTGAGGAGTGTGATCACACCACACTCCTAATCACACTCCTAAAATTGATCTGGGCAAGTGGAAACGACACTCCTTTACAACAGCTTCTCTAGATACTAAAGACCTTCAGGAGTGTGATTTACACTCCTAGGATCACATTAGGAGTGTGATTTACACTCCTAGGATCACATTAGGAGTGTGATTTACACTCCTAGGATCACATTAGGAGTGTGATTTACAGCACTCCTGCTGTTTTCAGAAATGGAACTGGAATTGCCAGCTATTGGGGAACATGATGATCTTGTTTTCACAATTCTATTCAACTGACTCATTCGATGGCTACGAAAGGTTTATACCCATTTCATGGTGCTCATATGCTACAACATAGAATGATGCTTTTGGTCCAATACATTACATACATCCTGAACACTTTGTACAGGACATTCATGTAAGGCACAACATCTATACGATTAGACAGCTGAGCAATATCTCAGAAAATTATTAAAAAAAATTGTCATATTAGTTTTGAGTTTGAATACAGTAAACTGATCTGTTGCTGTCTCATGCTTTCTTGAAGGTGTTTGTTCAAATGTAATCATATAACATTGGAATCCCATTTTGTCTGTCACTAGAGATGGGTACAATATTTTCCTACCTGTCTCTTACAAAAAATACCTGTCTAAGAAAGGTGGAAATTTCAATCCTTCAATGAGGTTCAATCAATGATTCAATCACAGAAGGTGTACAGAAGACCTTATCTGAGAAGTTCTTTCATATAACATATTCAACTATTATCCCATAAATCAGTAAAATTCCATTGCATAAAGCCATGTAATATATTACATGAGCGATTATTTTCATTGGTTGGTAGCGATTTCATTGATGAATTTGAACCAATGAAAAGCTACAACTGCCGGAACTACTTTACTATAGAGTCGTCTGCTCCAGTTCAACATGGCTGGCTGACCAGGCGATCTTGTCAAAATTGATAACAAATGTGCCACAAAAATTGTGAACAAACACGGAAATTTATTTACCGTCGAAATAGTGGAGATATAACTTCAAGTTTCCTTACCAGCAGAAAGACTGGAGAGAATCCCATGTATCGAATCGTGTCCGTCAGAGCCTGACACAGTCTTACGTAGCACTGTCATTTATATCCGACACGATGGCGTCGTAAAAATTCAACATGAAACATTAATAATTTCTCTGGCAATAAATTATATTTTATCCTAATCATAAATAATGAACACAGTCTTTGAAAGCGTCAGTGTATTATATAATTGACAATTTTAGAGGCCGTGAATCCTCATAGGATTTTTCACAATTTTTCATTGAGCATGTTGAGAGAGCGTGATCCCCATGGCCACCGTCTATTTTTGGAAAGCAATGATCAGCTGATTGGAAGTTTGTTGATTTTTCCCCTGTACATGTGACTCACTCAACAGGTTTTATGTAATTGTTATGAATTTCTGACACAACACGTTGGTTAATAATGCATTATTGTGTACTGTCTCGGTCGGAATACAGAGCTAGATTTATTGAGTACTTTCTTTCACCTGTTCTCTTTTTTTCCCTCCGCGCTCAGCTAGCCGAATGTCGTGACCTAAAATTTATTTGTATTAATACGCACAACTTCTATGCGTTTGCAAACAAACTTTCTACATAAAGTGCACGTTTTCTTCGAAAATTGCTGTGAAATGATTTATGGGATAAATAGAATATTCACCTCGTGGCTGTATAATATCAAATTTATTAAACTCGAGTACTAATATTTATTTTTTCCTTGCCAGAGGCACGGAAAAAATAAAAATTACTACTCTCGTTTAATAAATTTGATATTATAAATGCACTCGGTGGATATCCTCTAATTATCCAGGGATATTCACAATGTAGAGATTCTATCATTATATATCCCTATTGTAGATAACTGCATGCATGACCATGACCTTGGTCTAATTTCAAGCCAACAAAATTTATGAATCTTCATGATATATCAATAATTGGAAAGCATCTTAAACAAACTTCATCAGTCTTAAACAAACAAGCATCTTACACCACACATGCGTCTGAATTCCAACACCAAAAGTTGAATTCAGTAGCACAATTCACCCTCTGTGTATTTAACTCCTGTAATTTTCTTTCTCGCCTAATTATAACTAATGCTATAGTATCTGCATTCAGTGTGATTCTTGCAGCTTTGTCAGTAGACATTTGAAAATTTTGTTCTGTTTTTATTTCAGAACTTTCTGTATACAATGGTGAGGCAAATCCGTCTCAAAAATTCAACATTTCTGGAGAATTTAGTGATGATCAGTTTCATACTTTTTCTCTCACGGAATCAGAAGATGGTAGTCTGTCCATCAAGGTAGGACCTCAAGTGAATAATTAGAATATTCGTTAACAATTGGATTTTCCTCTCTTTCACGGCAAATCCGTCATGTAAGTCACATACAATAGGTGACTACATGTGGGGAACCATTCAACCAATGAGTGAAAAGGGCCAAGTATATTGCACGCAAATTGTTGCCGATTGAAGTTGCCTTAAATGACGGATCTGCCTCTTTCTCACATTTCGAGGGTCACAGATTTTTGGCAATATATCGGAGCCACTTTTTCTCAGAGCAGTGAAATTTCTCACAGTATAATTTGTGATTTTGTTAAAATTCTGATTTTGTTAAGAAATAGTCCCATTGTGCCAAAAATGGTATTATTCTAATGGAGGTTAGGATTTTTGTCGGGTTTACCAAGGGTAAACCCTACATTAGTATCACTCTTCAGTTTTTCTTTTTTCTTCTGCACATGTGTAGTTTTGATCTGCTGCCCGGAGACTGTTCTCATTTGATGCCCCTTACAGCATTCATAAAAAAAATACCGTTCTTCTGTCTGACAGTCATATACACATGTGCAATGCACGGTAGCTTGTGCATTGAACGTGATAATTGGTACATTATCGCAGTAAATTTTATCTTTACAATTTCTTTTAAAATTTGCCTTTCCAATCTATTTTAACCGGTATCATTTGTTACGGCGGGAAGGGTGCGCCGTAGTCATTCTGCAGGCGTAACCACATAGCCGGTTTTTGTGGATACAAATTATGTATGCGTAGCCACATTTTAAAATCACCGAAAACAAGGAATTTCCAAATTGTGGATACACATGATTTTTTGGTGATGTATCCACATTTTTACTTCCACCTTACTTGATCAATTATCGGCATGAGAACTGAATAAAATTACGGCAAAACTCGGGTAGAAATTTTGGCGAAAGTTTTTTGGACATGCAGATTTTGTTATTTTTTCAAGTGTCTGACGTGTCTTCTCCGTCGATCTTCTTCAACAAAACGAAATAGAAACGACTGACAGTTTTGCACAAAACTCTTATAACATATCTGATTATGTTTACAAAGAATAAAGTCCTGGCGTGTTTTCCTTTTGCTGGTATGGATGGGAAAGACATACGATATCTCCATCCCGTCGCACGATGAACTTTCATCCCAAATCTGAATTTCCCTGAGTACAAGTAATCGTGAATTTGATTGGCTGAACAGTACATATTGGCTCCGCCCACACGTTATTCAACCACTCAGCACACTTTTTACACGACATACGAATTCAAGGTCGGTTCGTTTTCTAGATTTATAGCTTTTCTTTCCAAACCATATGAATTTAAAGGCATTTCTGTGAAACCGTGATTATTTAGCATTTAAAATAACACTGTGAGTATGACAGTATCTTGTTTTAGAGTTATTGTTTTAACCAAGAGTTATTAGAAAAATGATCGTGGAGTAGGAGAGTGGCGAATTTTCTGAACTTGTCGGCGATTGCGATTTCTGAAGATTTTCTTGTCTGGATGTAGTTATAGTAGATTCATTTTCTCACGGACTGAATAAGTATGGAAATTATATAAATGTGGATACAATGTGGATACATCTCTTATATAGGATGCGTATCCACATTTTACAAAAATCGAAGTTTTATGCTCTAGATAAAAATGTGGATACACATCCTATATAGAGATGTATCCACAAAAACCCGCTATATTGTGGTTACGACATTCTTCACTGTCCATCGACAACTGATCCATGGAACTTTTGTTGTAAGATCACAAAGGTGGAGTTAGCTTTACTTATAGGGAACCGTCTTCAATGCGTTTTGATACACACAGCTGGTGGGGCTAATTTTTGTCTAAAAAGCGACAAATTGACAATTTCTTACAGTCTACATACTGAATTATCATATAAAGAATAAGGGCTGTTCCAGAAAAAAACGCATGGGGGGGACAGAAGGCACTTTTTTTTTGCCCCCACCACCCATGTAATTAAATATATTTTTATCCCCACCACCCATATTATTGAATATAATTTGTAACCAACCACCACCAGATTTAGATAAAATAAACGTACTTCAACCCAACAACCCATGTAAATAAAAAAAATATCTTCAAGTCAACAATCCATAAAACTGTATTTTCTGTACTGTTGTTATTTGCATTTTTGTATTTGTACATGTATCTCTCTACCTCCAGGCAATATTGTCACTTAAAATTGGTTATATACACTGGACATCCAAATATATATATGTATAAAAAAATATTCTTTGTTGTTGTACCATGCAGTTCTGTTGCCGGCATTGGCCCAACTTGTGTTCCCAGGGCATTGATAAATCGTTTGAGACATTTTTCCCCCAAAATTGATTCCTTCAGTTCATCTATAGTTCTTGTATAGATATATTCCTTAACTGACGTAAATCACCAAACCTGATTTGTCAAAAGGCGACCAGTATTGCCCCAAATTTACTGCCTTAAGAAACTCTTCAATAACTCTTTCCCCGCTATTCTCATCAACCCAGCCAAACCATTGAAGGTGCCGCTCTTCGATCAGAGATTGGAGTGGGTCTTTGTACAAAAAATATTCCCCCGCCATTTTCATCAACCCAGCCAAACCACTGAAGGTGCCGCTCTTCGATCAGAGATTGGAGTGGATCTTTGCAAAAAAAACTCTGAAAACCTGTGATGTAGACGCCACACTATTGGAAGCAAATGAAATTGGCTTTGTCCACTCAACATGAGATTGCGAGGCAGTGAATAGCTAAGATTCATAGTGTCCCCCTTCCCTCAATGCTACGCCGATAACCTTCATTATTCAGAAAATGGGCCGCGATAAATAAAAATACCGAAATGGCAGACTAAATTGCCCTTCGTCGGTCATATATTAATTACAGATGATAAAATTATCCTTATGGAGCCTCAAAATGACCTGAAATTGAGGGTCGAGAAGATGGGCATTTCCGTCATAATAGACCCCGTGTATACAGGGGATGATCACAACATCGATTATGGTATTTTTATTCATCGTGGGCCATTTTCTCAAGTTAATGAATGTCCAATAGGGCGCAAAGGTAATAATAAGTGCGTGATGGATATTTTAGCTAGGCAGCGAACAGACAATGCAAAGTCTCATTTTCAAGCAACTTGTTGATGGCTCAAACTTTATCATGGCTAAAGCAACCGCAAAATTTGTCTACGACTGTTTCAGCCTCTTGGGTTAGTATACATGTTTGATGTTCTATAGAATCACTGATCACCTATAAATATACACCTCAGCATGCCTATGATTATTATAAAATATGGCTATTTTAATGTCGGGTAAATGTTGGTTGGTTGGTTGGCTTGATTGGGCACTCCATCGTATTACAATGGGCACAGGTAAATGGAAACCCTTTTATTATTTTTTGTTTGTTTTGTATGTTTTATATGTATGTATGATTGCGTTTTAGCCCAGCTGGGCACAACTTTTTCGCAAATATTCTATTAGATTTGAGATTTTTTGCAAGTTTAAAATGATTATTCAAGTCACTCTTGCCAGTGGTTACGTATTTCAGTTTGCACAACATGCACCGTCAGATGCCACTGATATTTATTTTTCCTCCAGCCATGACCATTTAAATTTGTTTTTGACTGAAGTTTCAAAGTCCTTTTATGTCAGTCGTCCTGTCAACAATTTTGTATATAGTCGACTGAAAACTACAAATATACGTCTGACATTGTCAACAGTGAGCCATAGAAACTTCCCTGTGAAAACTGCCGCCAACAAACACGCGGTTACGTACTGCTTCCAGTTACATCCACGTGGCGAAAACAACCCGCCCTCAGCTGCGCAAAAGCGGGTCAGACTGCAGACAGAGCTACAAGCATTCAGCTTTCCCTGACCTACTTAACAGGAAGCTGAGTCGGCTGAGTCTATTTTGGGAAATACGACTCTGCGGGGAGAACGCACTGTTCTGTCAATCAATGTATAAACGCACGGGAACCAGTTATTTCGAACTTATTAACCCCCCGGAGGTACAGAACTCGAATTCTATTCACAAAATTTATATTTTTGAGGCATTCTCAAACCCAAGCCAAAAGATTTTCCGTTTGCTAGAATGGTTTAACGGAGATTCATTATCTACAAAAATTGCAACAACAACAACATGGTCGGGTGAGACAAAGTCCGGGAATTTTCTTGAGATTCTGAAAATCTGATCCTGTCATTTCACGTGATAATGTTTTGAGCATGCTTGAAAAGCTGAGGCCGGATAAGGCTGCTGGTGTTGATAACTTCTTGCCCCGATACCTTAGAGAAATACGGGATGAGATAGTGGATCCGTTGTGTGAAATTTTTAGGAAGTCTGTCGATGAAGAGTGTGTTCCCTTGGATTGGAGGAGAGGAAATGTCACACCGCTATTCAAAAAGGGACGGAAAAGTGCATGTGAAAATTACCGCCCAGTTAGCCTAACGTCACAAGTGTGCAAATTATTTGAGAAGGTCATCAGAGATGCTATTATCGGACATTTGGACAAATTTGACATTGTAAACGACTCACAACATGGCTTCACCAGTGGTAAATCCTGTCTGAGTAACTTGTTGTCTTTTCTAGAATATGTGACAGAAGCGGTTGACGAAGGCCATCCAGTGGATATTGTGTATTTGGACTTCGCCAAGGCATTTGACAAGGTACCACATGACCGGTTGATTAAGAAGCTCGAAGCTCATGGTATCAGCGGTAAGGTATCAAAATGGATACAGGCCTGGCTAAAAAATAGAGAGCAGCGTGTCATACTGAACGGAAATGCATCAAGCTGGAGTAATGTTTTGAGTGGAGTTCCTCAGGGGTCTGTGTTGGGGCCCACATTGTTCTTGATATATATCAACGATATTGACGAGGATGTACAGAGTAAAGTTCTCAAATTTGCGGATGACACCAAACTGTTAAATAAAGTTGGAACCCAAGAAGATGCTGAGAGGCTACAAACTGACCTGGAAACATTAGTGGGTTGGTCCAACGAGTGGCTAATGTTATTTAACGTAGGTAAATGCAAAGTAATGCACGTGGGGTTCAACAATCCAAATCATTCATACACCATGAACAATAGTAACTTGGAGACTGTGGAGTTGGAGAGAGATTTGGGGGTCATGATCCATAAGTCGCTCAAACCTAAAGCTCACATAGCTGAAAAAGTGAAAAAGGCGAATCGTGTTCTTGGAATGATCAATAGATCATTTACCTGCAAGTCCAAGGAAATTTTGTTACCCCTATACAAGTCCCTAGTACGCCCACATTTAGATTATGCTTCTCCTGCTTGGTCTCCGCACCTAAAAGGTGATATTGTTTTGCTTGAGAAAGTGCAACATCGGTTTACAAGAATGGTTCCGGGACTACGGCTATTGAGTTACGAAGATCGTCTGCTTGCTCTGCGTCTGACATCGCTGGAAACACGTCGAATTCGAGCTGACCTTTTGGAAGTATTCAAGATGTTTAAGGGATTTACTCGTGTGGACATTGCAACATTCTTCGAATTATCTACTTCTGCAACTCGAGGTCACAGTTTGAAATTGTTTAAGTGCAGATCTCGGTTGGACACCAGAAAATATTTCTTCAGCCAGCGTGTTGTGGACATATGGAACAGTTTACCGGAGCGAGCTATTAGAGCCACGACCATCAACACTTTTAAATCGTATATAGACCACCACCTCCGCACAGTTAGGGGTCTTTAAAAGCCTTATTTAGGCTTCCTACCCCAGAAGATTCAAGGTAAATTCAAGGTAAATTCAAGGTATTGGTCGAGATTGATCATGTGACGACATTCGGTATTTCCCGGATTCGAGCATATTCCTCTGCACAAACAAACTGTGTCACATAATGTGCCTCCTTATAACAGAATAATCGCCCCGAGGGTAAATTCTGATGAGTGAATTCAGACGAACTTCTTCTCGATCGCGCAGTTCTTGGTGTGGCGACCCGTCAAAAAAAGGTATTTGGTGAAGAACTCGCCTTCTAGATTTATTTTGTGCAACTTTTATTAAATCCCCCAACAACCACCAGAATTTAGTTTTCTTTTCCATAACCCACAACCCACATAAATCAGTTTATCATCCAGACAACCACCCATGTAATCATATAACTCGTTTACCCCACGACCCATACGTAAATATATGAAGTGCCGTCTGTCCCCCCCATGTACTTTTTTCTGGAACAGCCCTAATCAATGCTCCCAAATAAACACAACCAGACCTACAGTGGTTCAAACCTGCCGTATTGGCTTATTTTGCACTTTTCGGTGCATTTACAGTCGACATTTTCTCTTATTGCAAAATGATGTCACCTTTAACCAAAATCATATCTAGACTGAATATTTCAGAATTATTTGTTGTTCAAAATTGGTTTTGGTTAAAGGTGTCCTATTTTTGTAACGAAAAGAAAATCTGCACCGAAAAGTGCATAAAAATACGAAAATAAGCCAATGAACATTGGTGCGCCATAAATCCGTTTCGTGCATCTGCAGCCCTTCATTATTTCGTGTCTTGTAATTCAGCATGTATAGGCTGTACAAAATGGTCCATTTCATATCATTTTGATAAAAGTGAAAGTTTGGCCCTACAAACCGAACAGCTTGAGGAAGATTCCTTATGTAAAGCGAACACCACCTTTCCTCCCTTAAATGATCACAAATATGGGACTAATAAACCCCTCTGATGCAAGTAAACCCGACATCAGTACTTTAAGTACTTTGATTCAGTCTATTTTCTGTCCAACTGTTCTTATGCTTGTATATACTGAAATTTAAAGAAAATCTTTTCAGAATCAAAAAATTTTTCAATACCTTGCATGTTATTTTCCAAGCTCAGTGATGGCTATTCTTATGGCATCAGATAGATACCTCCTACTGTCAGATATACCCTCTGATTGCACCGGGGTTGAAATCGCGTCGCACAGCATTTGTGCATATGGCTCTTAGCCAATCGGCATCCTTCATCTGTAAACCAAGCAGTTTAGCTCAGCATGTCACAGCTAAACAAAACGTTGTTCTGTGTGTTGTTGTGTATAATTGAGCACAAAAATTATTAAATCTTTCACAAGATATACTGGACGCATTTCCCATCTCTGTCGTCTGCAGATACATGCTCCCTATGTCAATCAAAATTGCTACAGACTGAATGTGCATGTGCGCTGCGTTTATCTGCACAGTTACACTGACAGTTTAGGAGGTTACAAACTCTGACCATGGGAGAATGAGTGACAGCTCACTTACATTTGGACTGGCCTCTATGATGTCTTAATTCCTCATGCAACATTGAGGAGAAATCCTGTTCTTGCAAATTGGAGCTATGGTTTGGTTTATATTCTCATGAGATTTCAAAGTCAAAAATGCACAAATAATGTCCAGATGATATGCGTAATTTCACTGTTATGTTGAGAAAAAACTGGTCCAGATATATTGCCAAAAATCTGTGTCTCTTGAATAGTGAGATGAGATGGACAGTAATTATTAAAGGTCTGGTATATGGCACAAGGGAAACTGGGCCATAATATGTTTCACTTAAGTTTGGAGGGGGGGGGGGGGGGGGGGGGAGGGGTTCAGCAGCTATGTATTCTAATTACAACAATGATTAGTGACTCAAATGTCGATACTGGTGTTACAAGGAATGTGCCCTGGTCTCATTCACACAGCACATAATTGCCCAATACTTTTCACTACATCTTCTGTTCAACCGTACATGATATTATACTGTACATGATACCTCCCTGTTCACGATTCCCACTGTATCACATATCCCAATGTATCAACTGTAACTCTGTACAATTTTTTCTCTGAACAAGGTTTGTTCACTGTACACGAAATTGTTTTGAACAAGATATTCCACAGCACACAAAATACCCCACTGTACAAGATGCCCCCCCCCTGTAAGATTTCCCCCTGTATCAAATTTTTCACTGTTCAAGTTGTTCTACGGTTTCAGTTTTTTCACTGATTGTGCACTGTACACCATATCCCACTGTACAGGATGGCACACTGCACAAGGTGTCCCACTCCACAAGCTATCTCCCTTTACAGGATGTCCCATTGTACGAGATGTCACACTGATCAAAATGTTTCACTACACAAGATGTCGTACTGTACATAATGGCACACTGCACAAGATGTCCCACTGTACAAGATGTCCCACTGCACAAAATGTCCTACTGTACATGATATCTCACTGAACACTGTCCAATATGTCCCACTACACAAAATGTCATACTGATCAAAATGTCCCACTGATCTGAATATTCCAATGCATTATCACAGCATATGATTTCTCACCATACAAGATGTATCACTACACAAGATGTCCCACTGATCAAAATGTTCCAATGCACATGATGTTCCACTGCACAAGATGTCTCTCAAATTAAAATGTTCCACTGCATAAGATATCCCACTGTACATGATGTCCCACTGCACAAGATGTCCCGCTATACAAGATCTCCCACTACACAAGATGTATTGCTACACAAGATGTCCCACTGATCAAAATGTTCCAATGCACATGATGTCCCACTAAACAAGATGTCCAACTACAAGATGTCTCTCTAAAGATGCCCGACTAATCAAAATGTTCTACTGCATAAGATATCACACTGTACATGATGGCTGACTTCACCAGATATCCCGCTGTACAAGATGTCCCACTGCACAAGATAGCCCACTGCCCAAGATATCCCACTGTACAAGATGTCCCACTGCACAAGATGTCCGACTCACAAGATGTATCGCTACACAAGATGTCCCACTGTACAAAATGTCCTGCACTAGATAGCCCACTGCACAAGATATCCCACTGTACAAGATGTCAGACTACACAAGATGTCCGACTTCGCAAGATGTATCGCTACACAAGATTTCCCACTGATCAAAATATTCCAATGCACATGATGTCCCACTAAACAAGATGTCCAACTACAAGATGTCTCTCTAAAGATGTGCCACTAATCAAAATGTTCCACTGCATAAGATATCCCACTGTATATGATGGCTGACTTCACAAGATATACCACTGTACAAGATGTCCCACTGCACAAGATACCCCATTGCACAAGATGTCCCACTGTACAAGATTTCCAACTGCACAAGATGTCCCTTACATGAGATGTCCACTGCACAAGATTTCTCACTGCACAAGATTTCCCACTGTGCAGGATGTCCCACTGCACAAGATGTTCCATTGTACATGATGTCCCACTACACACGATGTCTCACTGTACATGATGAGCCACTGCACAAGATGTTCCACTGTAGATGATGTCCCACTACACAAGATGTTCCACTGTAGATGATGTCCCACTGCACAAGATGCCCCACTGTTCTTGATGTCCCACTGCAAAATTTATTCCACTGCACAAGAAGTCACACTGCACAGAATGCCCCACTGCAAAAGACATCCCTCTTCCTGGAAGAACCCTCATTATTCATTCATGCAAATATCCTATACTTTTTGTTTGGATTTCTCTTTAATATTGGTGGATAAAACAAAGTTTCCATGGGTATTCTGTGACATGCATTTGTCATAAATTGGAAACTGATAAAAAAATTTAAAAAATGTCCTAGACTTCTTTAGTTAAAAAGGGTTTTATTTGCTGTAGGTGGACTCCAAGGATGGTGAAATCATATCTGGGTTACTACTGCCAGACACTCCAACAACCCTAACATTAGGAAAAACAGGTAGGCCTACGTATGTCATTACATTGTATGACCGATGTTTATTGTGTTGGACTATCTTTCCTGTTGATGGAGTGGTGGGGGGTTTGGATGGGGGGGGGGGGAGATATCAAAGTCCTCAAGAACATAATTTCTTTATCATGTCTGTTTGGCATGATCCCCATGACTTGCAACTAGCCAAAATATCTTGTCTTTATGACCGTCGATATAAGAAAGCAAACTTGATAAATTACACAGACAAGAGTGATTATAGATCATATTCACTGTGGCATATATTAGTTTTTTTTCCCAGTAATTGTCACACTATGCAAGTGTAACAATATTAGTTCTTATGAGCCAAGGACAATGTCATAAATTGAGAAGTCTATATTGGGAATACACAGCCATTGACAATAATGCATCATGGGATATCTTCCAGTATTGAAACAACTTGATTGGTCAATTCAAATTATCGAAAAATAAATCCAGTATTTTCCTTGAAGAAATGAAATTTGGTATGGCGTATAGCCCACGACTGAGCATATATACATATGAAATAATTTTTGAGAGAGAAAGAATAAATTGATCATCAGTGGGATTCGAACCCATGACCCCAGTATTTTCCTTGGCCTCGAAGAGAATTTGAAAACATCCGGTCAATCAAAGAGTTTCTATACAAGTCCAGGAGGTTCATTCACAACAGTGGACATGCAGTATTAGTTATGAAATGAGAAAGTATCATATGAGGGCTGTTCCATTAAAAAAGGTATGGGAGGGGAGGAAGGCACTAAATTTTTTATTCTATGGGTCATGGGAGGAAATTCCCTTCAATCCATGTTACAACATTGGGAAGGCCAATAAAATTTCTATGGGTGGTGGGGTATAATTCAAAGCTGCCTTCCGCCCCTCCCATACCTTTTTAAATGGAACAGCCCTGACTATTCATCCCATGTTGTTTTCTCAGGTGCCAATGCCGAAGATGCTGGCTATGAAGGATGTCTCTTTATGGCCAAATACAGGAATCGCCTACTTATAAATGAAATTTTGATACCAGCAAGTTATGTCACAACAACAGGTAAATATTTGTATGATTCAGGTCCCCTTGAAAATCTCAGATATCTTGAGTTTAAGCTCATTCCTCAAGGCATAAGATTGTATACCTCTTATACTATAATATAGACCAGTGATAGCACAGGGTTGATCTTCTCTAGACAAGGCAGGTCCTTCTACAAAGCTCTACTGTACCCCTTCTCACTATTGTTTGACTTGTCATGGAAAAAAACCATCACCTTGCATGTGGACTTAAGTTACCCACCGCTTTCTGTCTCACTTGACGGACCAATGGGAAGAGCCATAACAAACCTCCCATGCCAACTTGTTGGCTTCACACGAACCAGATGATATCCATTCTGGAAGTGGGAGATGCACATTTGTGGATTGGCATTTCGTTAATCCACACAAGACATACTACAATATTTTGCCAAATCTGGCAAGAGGAGGAGTGGAGTTTCATGTAAGAACTCATCTTGCCAGGGGAAGATGTCACTATGTCTGTTGAACTTTATTTTCCAGGTCGTATCTTTCCTCCCTGTCTTCGATTTGTTCATGCTACCCTGACTTCATTTGCGTTGTGCAGATTGTATGTAAAATTAGGATCAGCTTTACAGCCCAAAAAGGACAATTTGAAAAGCGATGTTAAAGATTCCAAACTAAATAGTGTTTCATTTTTGAAATTCATATGATGTAGCAGGGCTTTATATTACCGTAATTTGGGCACCCCCTGTATTTTTGCCGAGCGAAGCGTGGCGAAAACATTTTTGGTCCGGGGGCCGCCGGAGCCCCCAGATGCCCGGAGATTGATTCTAAGCGATTTTGGACCCTTTTGAAGGTATATTTTATGTCCAACTATTCATCATTTCTAACCAAAATTTTGAAGTATAAAACCAAGTTGCAATCAACATCTTCAGTCCATGTCTGGAAATAGGTGCCTGTCATATTGACCACCCTTTTTGGTATAATCATGGATTAACCTTTGGCCTATATAGTAAGAGTAAACTGAACCGTACCACTTTATTCACAGGGGTGATTTCAAATTTGACTGGTGCCTATTTCCAGGCTTGCAACCATTCATGATGATAATTTCTATCTATGATTCAACATATAAAACCAAGAACTATTTGACATGGTTAACTTGCAATTAAAACTTTTTTTCACCAGTAATGTTTTTGTGTTTTGTTTTTATTTTCAATCAGCTTTGTTGTTCATAAATTGTACTTTAATTGCAGTTAGTACAATACAATTCATCATTATAACCACCAAAGCTATTGACTTACTTTAAGTGGACAGTCTGTAAATTCACCTAGGAGTTAATTGTAGGAATAAATGCCTCCGAGTCAATGAACGGCACGTGGAGCAAAGAAATGTCTGATTCCAAAGTTTGTCACAGTCTCAGTTGGTGCCGACACATTCCCGTCATCTCGTTTTGTAGTATACGTCGAGCTAGATTTGTTATGGGACTTCCCAGTACTCCTTGGGCGGCCGCGACGTCCAGACATTGTTCAATAACTGAGTTTCGACGACCAAAACACAAACTAAAACTTAACTAACTCGTCAAGTTATGCCGCCATTGGTATATGTCAAAGTGCACGTGAAGGGAGAGAACTCTTTCACAGATTTTCGTCTGCTAGTCGGGAGAAAATACATCTCGACAGTGAAGATTTTTTTTCAAATAGCGATAAATACACCTGATTTCATTCCAGACAGGGTTTATTATATTTATGAAGTAGCAGATATACATGTATATACTCGCGCAATCTTAACATATAAATGTTTGCCAGGTGAACCAAATATACTTTTAAATTTGAATTTGTCATATGATGGAGTGAAGAAAGCACATGGGCCAAAACAGACCTGCGATGATCACGTGGCCTATTTTGACCAATCACATTTCCTAAACGTATGGGGTCAAGGTTAATGCACTGGAAATTCCCCCAGGATAATTTCGCGTCAACATAAGACACAGAAACAATGCACTTTGAAGAAGTTTTAAATCCAATCTCGGAAAATCATTTGATACATACGACAACTGCTTTCTGTTTATGTTCAAACTTAATTTTTTTTTTTTTTTTATTTGGGGGCGCTAATTTGGGGACAGCTAATTTGGGCACGACGTTTACCGTCGTGAAAAGCATGTAATATAAAGCCCTGTGTAGAATGCTGCTTAAATCAGCTGACTGTCAGTGCTGTAACTTAACTTTTTGGACAGCCTGCAGTCACGGCAGGCTCCAGCCTAAATCAGCCTGCCTGCAAGGCTTTCTGCCCGCTACAGACATCCTACTTATCCGGTCCTTATCTGTCAGGACAGGCTTTACACTCTCGTAAGGTACATAAGGTACACACGATAACGTTTTGGCCGTCTAAGCCTTCAATTTTCTCTGGCCACGGACATTCATTGCTCCATGAAGGCATAAAGGTTCATTTGCACTTGTCTCTGTCATACAATCTATTACGCTTAGATGATGTCACACCATTTGTTTGTTTGCTGACGAAAAGTTTGTAAGAGGCCTGTGCATTTAGCACAAAATGGCAGTCAATAGCCAAGTATGTGCGCTCTCCATGAAGAAGCTTTTATCGCAAGATTGTATACAATTGAGCTATCCCTTGTCGATAATTGAATCGTGGAGAATATGTCATTGGATACGTAGAATATAGAATTTCTCATAACATAAGCGACGATACTGAGAAATTTGTAAACAAAACAATGACGATTTAGGTAGAATTCACAAATCACGGACCTGATTATTTTTGACATGGACGACCAATAAATAATAGACAAACAAGTGATAACAAAGTGCATGCCCGCACGGGCAGGCATATCGAAAGTATGGCATGCCCGCATATTTTTTTGCATGCTGGCAGGTGTTGCAGCACTGACTATGTAATTCTGTTCGATATGATTATGTTTGATCACGCGGAAATTGGTTTATTGATAGTCCGATGTGTTCCATATTCACGATTATGGTTTTCAAAGCAACTGGAAAATGCACATGCATGGTCATTAATTGTTTTCATGTTTCATGAGTTAAAAGTTCATATTTTTCCACAACAACTATACTTGTGTTGGCATTCATCAATGTGAGGACGAGTACAGGTGGTCTTCGACAGATCAGGGATTAGGGTTTTGTTTTTGTAGATGAACTAGCTACAATTTTTGAGGTGTATAAGAATATACTTGAGGACACGCTAGTGTGTGTTCCTGCTGGCGACAATGTGAAATTGTCATATTTAATCGGGAAGGACAAACTGTCGGGAGACGATTATTCCTCAAGGCACCGCTTGAGGAGTCCATCCAGTCGTTTGGGAGATATTTGCTCTTCAAACTAACTGTAGATGAGCCTGGGGATGGACCTCAGCAACCATCAGCAACTGTAAGCGCATTTGAGATGATGTAAAATGCACTGCAGAGATGACCACAGATGGGATCTCATGTACCACGGAAGTATGATCTCAAGTGACCCAACAAAGATACCAGCTTTATAATGATTTCATAGATCACCTCAATATTAGGGGGAAAAACATATTGGAAAAAAAAGCCCCGCCCGCACCAACAAAAAAATGTAAAAAAACAACCCCAAAAACAGCCGCCCCCACCAGTATTTAAAAAATAGTCCATGAGAAACATTTAATTTTTTTTTGCCTTATTTTGGGATTACACTATCTCAGTATAGCTCGGATTCTAGTGCTGAGAATTGATCGAATCCCATGCGAGATTCAAACTGGCGACCACCAGAGTAAGGCACCCAACTGCCATGACTGCCAGCAATATATTTCAGTGATCTAAACCACTTGGCCAATGGGTAGGGCCTCCCACAAAACAGGAAGTAGCAGACTGGTAGTCTTCAAAGCAAATATACAGTACCCCTCTGATGACCGAAATGACAGAGCTCACATATCTGAAATGACAAAAAATGTCCTGATAATATTTCATGATAATGGTTATTTATTTCATGATAATAGTTAAATATTATTATTCTAACACTGATTTGACAGGAACTGCTGTCAAAGACAGCCCTGAGTGCTCGCCCCGTGGAGACATGCCAGAGGACATTAAGACACATGCTATGGAACTCATGGAATTGAAGAAAAACTCACAAGAACGTAGTGCAGGTGAGATATTTAACCCTCTCTGTACTGTACAGGTACTTTAGTACCGACAGAAATACAGTTCCATGATTGCCTGTCATTGGCATACAAAAATGAAGAATTTTCAGATAAACATTCTCATCATATTATGTCTTGTTCGAAAGCCAGGAGTACCTGCTTTGAAACTACGTAGGCAATGATAAGTATATCTTCGCTTCATTCATGTTCATGACAGTGTTGATACCAGCTTGGAACTGTTGAAAATGCCAGTACAGAGGGATACACTTGTCCCTCACTATAACACAGATTATTATAAGGTGGGTTTCAGTATAACATGGCCACTGCTGTGTCCCCCAGTATATATGTGCAATATTAATGCTGCTTCAATGAAAACTCACTGTAGTGTGACCCACCTTTAGTGGAGTCAATATTTTGTGCCTCAATTTTAGGATTGATGCTTGAATGCCCCAAAGTTCAGTTTGAGGTTTGTGAGCTTGAAGATGTTGGCTGTAGCAAATTTTCAGCGGTGGGCTTTTTCAAATAAGAGTACATGGGAGGGGTGGGAGAGGGGGAGATTATTCAGCTCTGTCACAGTGGTATATATATGGTGGGTGGTTTACAGTCATTTAACATTACGGAGATAGGATAGATGGTGTATGGTTGGCTGGTGTCAGGAAAAGTTGTACTCCCACCCCATGTTCCTTTTACTGAAAGGGACCATCAGTGCATGGCTGAGTAGACTAAGACGTTTTGCTGGTGACCACCAGCCTCACACTGGTGCATGCGTGAAAGTTTGCCAGTTACTTGCCGACGAGCAGTGGTTTTCTCTGGGTACTCCAGCTTCCTCCACCAAACAAAGTGGCTGTCACCATATGAGTGAAATACCCTGGAGTGTGACACCCTCACCTGGGTTGTTAACTGTGACAGATCATGCACTGTAGCAGGTGCTTTATTCGGTTATAGCATACCCGTTATGGATGCACATGTAATAGAAGATGGAACCACTGGTGATGGTGCTCGTAAAGGATTATGATGTGATGACATTGGTCATCATAAAGTGGAATGAACTTGGGGGTGAGTGAGTGAATATGATTTAACGTCACTTTCAACACTATTTCAGTCCTATCACGACATTTCGAAAAAATAATCTGCATGCCTTGCCGTTAATTTTTGGAGACCAATTACTTCTATTTTCTCATGAATGGTAGAAACAAGTTTAGTTTTTTGTGCTCAAATGTATTTTATGTTGTACCTGTGGTAACATAGGTCATTTCACAGAGATTGAGAGGCCTGGATTCCAGCCTACATTTGAGGTTGATTACAGTTCATTTAATCTGATTAACTGGTGTATATTTAAATGTGAGTGATTTGATTATTACAAAGAAAACTGTGAACCGACCAAGCTTGGGACCAGATCATAGTGGCAGTTTTGACGTAGTTCTGGTTTATCGAGGTTCAAAATACTTTAAATTTAAGTATTGGGGCCATGGATAATGCCGGTAATTCGAGGTTAGTCAGCTTACCCAGGTGTCAGTATTCACAGGTTTCACTGTATCTTACCTATTCTTTCAGTCCGTAAACCACCAGCTATCGAGAAATTTATGGTGGAGACTAGAGACTTTACTTCAACTTTCACGATCATCCCTGTCATCATCCCTGCTATCAGTACGATCACCTTGTCCTGTCCATCTGAAGGCTCTCCTGTTCCTTGGTATGTACTTGTGGGTTTATGAAAGCAGGCATGGTGGAAGGAATTGCACATTGGGAAGACCAAATCGGGAGTGGTCCCCTGGGAAATTTCGAAATTTTACCTTTCATTTTCGCACTTTGGCACATTTTTACCCCTCAGCTCGATTGGGCTCAGGGGTATTGTTCTCACCCCGTCTATCCATCGGTCCGTCTGTCCATCTGTTTCCTCTTTCCTGGGACTTCATATCTTGAGAACTACTGAAGGTAGGCCGGTGAAACTTCTGTCCAATATACAGGCATGAGAATCTTCCGTCTTTAGACGGATTTCCGTCTTTTATCTCGCGAAAATAACGTTTCTGAGATCTGTGTAAATCCGGTGAGAAAATATTGGGGGGAGGGGGTGGTAAAAACTTTTATGACTTGCCCATGTTCTCGGAAGATGTCCGGGTCAATTTTCGATATCTAGTGTTGATCGCATTTTTGGTAATCTGTTGTCGTGGTGGTGTGTGATGAACCTTGTTCCTGTGGACTCGTCTGCCGCAAAATGGACGTGCATTTAACGCGTTTAATAGGCAGACTGGACAGGACTGGAACGCACTGGGAACAAGAGTCCAAAGCTCGGTTCGCTTTTCGACAGTCGTTATCGGTCGTGAAACGACTGGCATCTGCATGAACATTTACACGCTGTCAGACCCTTCCATCCATCGTCATCGACGGTCTTATCCATCGATGCAATAGGTTTCTATCCATAGGTTATTCAAGCCATCATGTTATTTTGATTACCATTTACAAATATTGCCCGTATAAAGAATTAACTTGTTCTCTTTTGGAGAAATTCTGTTATATACCTCAATAACCTTTAGGGAGTAAGAAATAAGATGGACAGGTGAACAATATTTAATAGAGTGTATGCATTATTCTCTTGGGCATTGAAAGTTATTATATTATTTTATGCATCTTTCTTCTGGGCATTTGTATTATTTTAGCCAAAGACTAATATATATAATTTTTTTATATTTTTTTTATTTTTATTTTATTTTATTTTTTTTTTTAGTTCAAAATTAACACTCACAAGGTCCAGGATCCCTGGGGAGTGGGGCTTATTAAATATCAAATGTGAACCACCATATTACAGGGCATCATGCATAATATGGGTCATGTGTTTTAAATTCTTTTCATTCAAGCCCGCGAAAACCTGATCACCTGACGTAACCCGACTTACTGATTGGTCAACCATAAATATCGCTTGAGTACGCATGTGCCGTGGTCGAATTCGACAGAATCACAATGATGTTTGGCTTCGCTCACCGAAACCACGCGTCTTGTAAACAACAGGATTTTTACCGAATGTTGACTAAATTTTCAGTATTCTTTATCCTAAATGTAATCAGGAACACATATCGTGACATCTATAAGATTTTAGACGAGTTATTTAGTCGGAATGAAGCAAAACAGACCATGCTTTGGTAGTAATCTGAAAGTGATAAAATTTCTTACTTGGGACTCAATGACATGGCATTGAGTACATTTTGGGCAACACGTGATGTGCATGTCTGCGCGCGTCAAGGGAACCAATTAAATCGTCACATCATTTGGGCAGCCAATCATAGATCACCACGCGGTCAGCTCAGCTCACCTCGCTAACTGCGTCGTCAGTCGGCTCGCAGCATGCCTAGTCAGGTAGACGTGCGATTTGCAAATGAACAATCAGTCGGCTCATAGCATGCAAAACGTTTATGTAACACAGTCGTTTCGCAATTCGGCGTACAAATCTGATTTGCATCCTAATTCATAACTGTTGGAGTTTACAAACTGTGATCGAGCTTTGGGAACGCTAGTCCATGTAGTCAGATGTCACGCTTACAGTTAACGGCCGCATGCTGGTATCGGCGACCATCAACAGCAGACACCGGTTGTTAGCCTAACTTCATGTTATGGGATCCGTAAATCGTGAGCAAGAAAAGATCCCTGAAAATAATTCCTTCTATACGGGATTCTTCATGCATCTGGCGACGGGCAAAAGCATTTGCCTTACCGTTCTTCCGTGGCATCGTGAGACGAACGACACCGATTTTCAAAATGCAACTGAGTTTCGCTGTGGTACGACTATACGACAGCAGCAACAACAACAACAACAATGTTGTTCTTCTATCCAGTTCGAAGGGCCTTCCGGTAGAACTCTGTGATCGAATAGGGTTGCTGCACCTAAGTTTTCCACGAAGCATGACACAAAGGCACCAGTGAAAGCCTCAACGTGAACACGTGCTCGCGACCGAGGATTTGTCCCGTGTTTGAGAAGAGGTCTTGGAACGATACAGAGAAGATCAGCATGGCCCTGCGCAAGGATGACACGCAAATTCGTGAAGCGTTCCATATTTCCGACGAGAATTGTGCTTCACCGGCAGCAGACCCGAGACCGGCAGATGCGTGCCAACGTATTACTTCGGCTGCAATCGTCGGAGATTGGACATCATTTGTCATCATGCAACTGCCTTCACATGTCAGAGCTCATGTGGCCAGCATATTTCGGGATCAGATAATCGACTGAGATTGTCGAATTCAAAGGATTTCAGTCGAATACGCCGACCCCATATTTCTACGACAATTCCATCTGCGACTGGCAACCTGTGAACTAAATTCCGTGAACATGCCGAATCAGCCAACCTGCGACTGAGACCACTTTTTCAGCTGCTACGTACGGGTACGTCAGGTGGTAACTTTGTGTATGAGCTGGGAGACCCAGCTGGGACATTGACATCTCAGGTGCATTTACGGTCAGTTATCGCGTCAAAATTTGTTGCATTAGAACTGGTTTATGATATCTAGAATAAAATCAACAATGCAAGGGACACTTTTAAACGACCCATTTTAAAACAAACTTGACTCTATTGACTATTGCAGAAGTTATTGCAGTTGTCATTTTTCATGGGATTTATGTGTTGGGCGTACCGAGGTATACATCCGCACCGCAGTTACAAACTAGGCATACAGCTGCAGGATTCCGAGGTGTATTTATTCCATAACAGGAAAGACAAATTTAATATTTGCACGGCTTTAATATTCATCTTATTGTCTTGTGCTAGTATTGATAATTTGCCTATTTGTCTGTGCTTTATGCCACAGTCCAGCATAACTATAATTTTACGGTATTGTAAGATCTATAACTGCATGATATCGTTGAAATAGTTCCTAAATTTGGCAAATAGCAACGTTGTACCAATGCTTTTAACTAGAACTGCAGTCCCATTTTGGGGGCATCATGTTGATCAGTCCGTGCTTGCGACAACAAATGTTCACTATTGTATTTACTGGTTATAGGTAATACTTGTGATATACAGTTTGACTAACGTCACAGGACCTACGAAGTAGGGTAGGCATTAGGACTTCGACGCGAACTGAACTCTTAGAAATCCCCAGCCCCAGTTGAAATCCTGCCTATATTAAGATGGGCACTGCCCAAGTCAGACTCACCAGTGATTTCATCAAAATCAACAGAAATTTTCATCAAAAGTAGGTCAGCTCCGAACTTGTTGGTAACAACCCCTCATGTAAAAAAAAAAAGAAAAAAAAAAAAAGTCTAATGTCAACGGTTCTCCTTATTTTGTTGATGAAAGGATTTGGACGGACTCACTGATGCATTACTGGACAATTTGCAATCTGTAGCCTACTTCGTAGGAACATATATACAGGCAGCTCCGCTGTGCCATACAGGTTTCAAGTGTTTGTGCACAATTATGAGTACACTCGCAACTCATAATACTGATTGGCAGTATCAGTCAAGGATCTAACTCGGATTGGCTGTATCAGTCAATGATTTAAGAGAGTCAACTCTTTTGCAATGCCCTGCTGTCAGCTTCTCAGAACACAGGGTTCAAATTTTGAAGTGCATAACGCACCCATCTGCTCAAGTCCAGGTAAATCCTGAATCCCTGCCGAGTAGTTCAGTGTAAGTGCTAGACCAGTCTCCGGTGAAACTTTATTGCAATAAAATGCTATTATAATCTTCCTTGTATCAACTATAGGTATGGCACAGCTGCCACATACTTGCTGTAGATTTTATACTTCAAGTGTACATGTAACTAAGCTTTTCTTACCCGATCGTATGTTGTAATGGTTTACAAGCTATGTGACATGCTGTGTCGAGTGTGTTGCTCCATTACGAACACAAATGGGCTGGGTGGTGCTTAGTTGGTTCATCGTGATATAGCTGAAATATTGTTGAAGCGACGTTAAATTCTATGCATTCACTTACTCTTTCTCTGAAATTGTATCAGTTTCCCGTATTAGGTGTATACCGCATAGGCAAGTGATTGAATCGTAGTCATTTCTGGCGCAACAGCCAATCCATGCCCAGCAGAAGATAGTCCACACCTGTGCAGTGGAATTAGCAGCATCTGCGGGCCGCCTCAATTAGAAATTGGCAGCTAAATGCCAGTTCTAGCAATGTTAACTTTGCACATCTGTGTTATCGAGTACATGTCGATACTCCTTCGTTATTGCAATCCTTCTGAAGCACCATATGTGTGATCATACATCTATCTAAGATCCAATTCAGCGGTTATCAGGTCATGTTAGTTAGATTTTCCTGAGGCCAGTTGTTAAAGTTTTCATGATATAGGCTAAAGAATGTGATTCAATGCTTTTCTTATGCGATCCATGCCTGCCAAAGCTCAGCAATTCCCTCATTGTCTCCCGCTCTTAATTGATATTCTGAGCCCTATTACTTGCATTGTTATACACGTCTCGCTATACGCATCTGAGAAACCACTCTAGCAAAAACTTTTCAAACTTTTGTTAAATGAGTTGTACTTTTCATGTTGTTAATCTGGTTTCATCCAGTTAAAAAATCGGCTTTTTCAGAATTTTTGCATGCCAGGTCACTCTGAGCTCTTAGTTGAACAGCGGCCATTTTCTAGATTTTCATGCCAGGTCACTCTGGTCTCGTTGTAACCACCTTGGCTGAGTTATGTTGTATTCTCTATCCAGCATTAGACATGTTGGCAAACAAGTCAGTCAAACGCAGATTTCCAGATGTTTTAAGCTGTATTTTAGTTTTATCTAAGTACAATCTCTATTCAGGGTTTGCCTGGTATAGTCCCACTGAACCTCTTTATTCCAGACTGTTTAACTGGACTAGGTTGAATGACAGCAGTCTATGCAAATCGCTCATTTTTCCATTTTGCTGTATCATATGCTTGATGTTACTATGTGCTCGAAGTGTTCAGTTGTTTGTAGTCAAAATGCATGTCTAGATTCAGTACCGACAGTAGTCAGTCAAGCAGTGGTTTTAAACAGTAGAAGCCATCAGTATATCGCCCATTTCTGTGAGAGTTTTACTCGTAAAACAAATCGAGTTCAGTTGTACCCGTTTCATAGTATTGGTGGTTATCTATTGCTGAACACTGTCTTAATTCCATTAATGACATTTTTCCATTCAAAGAGGGCAGTTCGTCATGTGAGGTTTTTCAGTCGGGTACACCATGCAGGTAGCTTTTTCGAGTGCAGCAAAGGTTCCCTGTGTGGAGTCGCCTATTGTGTTTCCTTGTATGACAAATAGACCTTCAGAAATGATAATTTGAAATTATGCGTTATTCTACATGTATTTCTTACCATTCACATTTAGGTCATACACAAGTCTTGGCTAAATTTTCATATGTACTTCCGTGTATGTGCTTAATTCAATGCTGTATCACATGTATTATGCTGCATATTTATGTACGATTACGCGAACCAATGAAATGATCACTAAATGCCCATTTCTACACAGGCATACCAGAACTTTAGCAGCAGTTATGATCAAATATGGACAGCGATAATTGGTTCTTGATAAAAAACTTTGATGTGCTATCATGCATCGTGACGCAAACTAATTGCAGTTTATCCCGATTCTGATGGTGGATTTCTAAGTGATTGTACGGTTCATAGTCCATCTTCTGTGTAAAGAGAACTGTATATCACATCTCGTACCAAGCAACTTATCAATGGACATTTCCCTACTGTCACTATGATCTTCAACCTATATTAGTTTAATTTAACATTCTTTGGGGAATTCGGCTGATTCTCAGCCTCTTCTTTGGGAATCACGCCAAGTTGGCTTGGCTTTCTTTTCCAAATCATGATAAATGTAGCGCTATTTTAGTTTAAGCATAAAGCAGCAGCCTCTATTTCAATCCTATTGCTAGTCCTACCTACAGCAGTAGCACGGACCGCTGGTACAAGCACGGTGTTACAAGCAACACCACCTTGCTGCGATATGCGGTGTTACAAGCAACACCACCTTGCTGCGATATGCGGTGTTACAAGCAACACCACCTTGCTGCGATATGCGGTGTTACAAGCAACACCACATTGCTGCTGCGACATGCGGTGTTACAAGCAACACCACATTGCTGCGACTTTCGGTGTTACAAGCAACACCACATTGCTGCGACATTCGGTGTTACAAGCAACACCACCTTGCTGCGACATTGGGTGTTACAAGCAACACTCCTGTTCGCCTGTGTCACAAGCAGTGACATGGGCAGGTGTTACAAGCAACACCTTATTTGCCAAAATAAACTATATTAACACAAAACACTAGTTTTGTTGTGTGTTGCGTAAATTGGGACTCAATGACATGGCATTGAGTACATTTTGGGCAACACGTGATGTGCATGTCTGCGCGCGTCAAGGGAACCAATTAAATCGTCACATCATTTGGGCAGCCAATCATAGATCACCACGCGGTCAGCTCAGCTCACCTCGCTAACTGCGTCGTCAGTCGGCTCGCAGCATGCCTAGTCAGGCAGTCACGTGCGATTTGCAAATGAACAACCCTCCTCCACCCTCAGTCACATCACCTCGGGCTTTACTTGTTGAACTTTCCTACGGGAATCACGCCAAGATGGCTTGGCTTTCTTTTCCAAATCATGATAAATGTAGCGCTATTTTACACTTTAAGCATAAAGCAGCAGCCTCTATTTCAATCCTATTGCTAGTCCTACCTACAGCAGTAGCACGGACCGCTGGTACAAGCACGGCCACATTGCTGTGACATTCGGTGTTACAAGCAACACCACCTTGCTGCGATATGCGGTGTTACAAGCAACACCACATTGCTGCTGCGACATGCGGTGTTACAAGCAACACCACATTGCTGCGACTTTCGGTGTTACAAGCAACACCACATTGCTGCGACATTCGGTGTTACAAGCAACACCACCTTGCTGCGACATGCGGTGTTACAAGCAACACCACACTGCTGCGACATTCGGTGTTACAAGCAACACCATATTGCTGCGACATTCGGTGTTACAAGCAACACCACCTTGCTGCGACATTGGGTGTTACAAGCAACACTCCTGTTCGCCTGTGTCACAAGCAGTGACATGGGCAGGTGTTACAAGCAACACCTTATTTGCCAAAATAAACTATATTAACATAAATACTAGTTTTGTTGTGTGTTGCGTAAAGTGAGTTTTACGGTACAATATTTTTGCCAAATAGTGTTTCCTAAATATTTCTAAAGCTGTAAAATGCCAAATATGTTCATTCTGAATGTATGTTCAGGGTTTCAAATTAATGTATCGTGCATCAAATACCATCCATTATTTCATTTTATTTGTCAATTCCAACGACTTGACAGTCATCATTTTTGAACCCATTTTGATCAACATCGACAGCACTACTAGTAGGGTTAAGAGACAGTCAGGAAGGAGTAAAACACGTTCATAAAATGTGAAGTTTTATCTTGGATATATTTCCTGAAATGAATTTAGTAAATTGTCATGCACATTGAGTCATTTTGCACAATTCCACCTAAGAAAAACCAATCCATTCATACAACATGAAATCTCTAGTTTTAGGTGATCGATTCAGGTGATCGATTGATTACCTGGTTGATCTACTAGTAGGAGATCCAAAAATCGATCACCTGGACCAAAAATCAGGGGATCAATTTTTTGATCACCCCATGCTGTCTTATTTCGAGGCCTGTTCAACATTTTAGGGAAAACTCCTGATCGGGATTAAATATCGCAATTCAGGTCTCGTTCATTCCAAATTAGGAAGGATATGGATTATTTAAATTGACAAAAATATTTTCATAACTGAAACAATGCTGTTGTCAGTCGATAAACTGCACCCCTAGGAGGCTGACTTTGTGGTGGTAGAATATTCTATTCTTGTTCAAATAAATTAAGATAGTTCAATGATTATGTCAAATTTGATGTTATATTACTTTATTCTAAGCTTTAAACTCTTTCTCAGAACCATTACATATGGCGGCGACAAAAACAAAAAAACAACTCAATAGCAGTCAGGACGCCGGTGGCAAAAACTGCTAAAAACTCAATTGAGGTGAAAAAAATACTAAAATTTCCGTATCCGGTGGCAAAATTTTGGACTTCTATGAATCCCTGGAACTATTCAACCGATCGACTTCAAACTTGGAGAATTTCTTGACATCGGTGAGAGGACAGTTGGGATTGCTTTTCAGTTACCTGCGTAATCCAAGATGGCCATCATCAACCATCTTGGATTGTCAGCAGTTGGATCTTCACACATTTCTTGTCTGACCAATAACTCGGTAACTTTTGAACCGATCGACTTCAAACTTGGAGGGTCCTTTGACATCGGTGAGAGAACAGAGAACAGTCTAGACATCAGTGAGAGGACGGATGGGATTGCTTTTCTTTTACCTGTGTAATCCAAGATGGCCGCCGTCAGACATAAATTGCATTGTCAGCAGTTGGATCGTTACAAATTTCTTGTCCGACCAATAACTCTAGAACTATTGAATATCAACTTTAAACTTGGAGAGTGATTTGACATCATTCAGTGACAGGATATCTGGGATTGCTTTTCAGTTACCTGCATAATCCAAGATGGCCACGGTTAGCCATCTTGAATTCTAAGCACGTGGATCTTGTCCAGGCAATAACTCAAGACTGATTGAACTGATCGACTTCAAACTTGGAGAGTGGTTTGACATCAGTGAGAGAACGGTTAGGAATGCCTTTCAGTTACCTGTGTACTCCAAGATGGCTGTCAACAGCCATCTTGCATTGTCAGCAGTTGGTTCTTTACACATTTCTTGTATGACCAGTAACTCGAGAATGGTTGGACTGATCGACTTTAAACTTGGAGAGCGTCTTGACATCGGTGAGAGGACAGTTGGGATTGCTATTCAGTTACCTGTGTAACTTTCAGCTGTCTTGGATTTTCAGTAGTTAGATGTTGTCCGGACAATAACTCGAGAACTATCGAACTGCTTGACTTGTGGGATGTCTGGCTCTTCAGACAGATCTCCATTTTCAAAACCATAATGTTAATCAATGATATGAGATTTCATCGACCAATTAGAAAATTCATCATATTAATCTAACTAAAAGCGCATATTATAGGCGGATGTTACAGCAGGGGACATGCAAATCCAGTATTGAATCAATTACATAGCAGCCTAATAAATGTATGGGCACATTTATAAATGCAACAAGTGTTACGTGAATATTCATGTGACCTCTCCAGGTCACCATGTGCTCCGACACTGACTGAAAGGACCGCCTGCCGGCAGTTACTCACATGCTCCTATGTAGTCAAATCTGTATAGTAAAGCTCTAGTCATATAGCTGAACACTCTTGTCCTTGGCTCATTACCAGATCAAGTTCTTTACTCTGACAAGGAACACGTAACATGGTGGCAGCGGTGGCAAGTGATTGATTTTACCTGATAATCAGTCAGCTAATCGAACTTTGAACTCTGCAAAGGAATCTACTGTGATTTCCTACTATTTTTGTGCGGTATCTCACATGCTGTTGCGAATACCAGTGTGGAATTAATTACACCGGCTGTGATTACGACAAACTGTAAGTAAACTGTACTTTATTAAGTGAACTCATAAACACTGATCTGTGTGATGCTTCATGAGCCAAGATATTCCAGACATTGAAATCTGTTACCGTGGACTGGTACTGCAGATTTTATTCCTACTACATGTGTATTCTCACATACACCCATATTAACCCTGTATAAACAAAAAAACAACAACATTAGGCTAGAGAAGACAATTAGCCAGTGTTGAGATAAACTCCGGAAATCAGATAGCCTGCCCTGACCCAACGTATTAGTGCGCGATCTCTCCTGTCAAAGACAATTAAGAGCCATGGCACAACAAGTCCAGCCACCCACTGCAGTTCAAGGAATTCGACCCCCTCAGTCTGTCAACTTGCAGACAAATGTAGCAGAGAGCTGGAAAATATTTAAACAAAAATGGCAAAACTATGCCATTATCACAAACTTACACAGACAAGCCATGCCCTATCAGGTCGCATTACTCCTGCATACCATGGGCGAAGAGGCACTGAAAGTTTATAATGGCTTTCATTTTGACACTGCTGAAGCTGATAGAACATTACAGGAAATACTGGAACGTTTTGATGGATTCGCGGTCGGTGAGGTTAATGAGACCTACGAACGCTATATCTTCAACAAGCGTAATCAGAATGAAGGGGAAAGCTTTGAATCATTTCATGCTGCTATCAGGGCACTAGAAAAGTCCTGCAATTACTGTCACGACTGTCTGGACTCAATTATACGCGACAGAATTGTACTGGGAATCAGAGACCCTGATACACAAACTGCTCTACTGAAGGAAAGACAGCTTACACTGGAGAAATGCCTCGACATTTGCAAGGCTGCGGAGAACGCTAATTCGCAGTGCCGGGCTCTCAGGCCTGAAGTAGTATATAAAGTGCAAAACAGTAAGTCTTACCCCAAATACGCTGGGGCTAAAAGGAAAGCTGCCACTGCCACAAACAAGTCACAGAAAGAATGTCTGTTCTGTGGAAAATGCCACGTACTCAAAAAAGAGGAGTGTCCCGCCTGGGGAAAAACGTGCAGTTCCTGTAACGAGAAAAACCACTTCGCGAAAAAATGTCCTGCCAAGGGAACGGCACGGAAACAACCAAAGAACAGAAATGTTCATCACGTGACGGAAGACTCTTCAACTGATGACGAATGGATCAACATCGTGCGTGCAAAACATTCAAATGACATAAAGTGTCACATGCTCATGGATCGCAATGATGTCATATTCCAGGTCGACACT
>JAVTVY010000118.1:0-33991 GCA_036873755.1 Hanleya hanleyi
TGGAACCTCAAACCCCAGAGTCTCGAAATACGAACCGGTATTCCCTGACGTCACGTGTGCACTGCAAATAGCCTGGACTACCCGGTCGTCGCATCGGACATCCCATGAATCGTCTGTATGGTCTGGATGACGGAACAGTGCGTCGGCATCACGATGAGATGGACCAGATTTGTACTTGACGTCGAAGTCGTAAGTATTGAGTTCCGCCAACCATCTATGGCCGGTGGCATCTAATTTAGCTGTGGACAAAACATAAGTTAACGGATTATTATCAGTCTTCACTGTAAATTTACGACCATACAAATAATCGCTAAACTTATCGCATACAGCCCACTTGAGACCCAAGAACTCTCGCTTGTGCGCCGGGTAATTTCTTTCTGTCTTTTTCAGGCCTCTACTGGCATAGGAAATTACTCTGCCAACGCCATCTTGGTTCTGGTAGAGGACGGCACCGAGCACATCTGCACTTGCATCTACATGAAGAGTGAAAGGAAGGCTGTAATCGGCATAACCAAGTACTGGTGGTGTTGTTAAAGCATCAATGATGTTGTCGAACGCTTCCTGATGTTGTTTATCCCAGCGCCATGTTGGTGTCTTTGACCTGGACCTTTGACCGTTCACCTTCGTTGGCTGGCCTACCAAAAGATCGTTCAAACACTTCGCCATCTTGGAATAATTTGCGACGTACCGTCTGTAATACCCCGCGAAACCGAGAAACTTCCTTAAATCTTTGACGTTGTTTGGAACAGGCCACGTCTTCAAGGCTTCAATTTTCCCGGGATCTGTTGCTATTCCGTCTTTGGACACAATATGACCGAGATATTTGACCTCGTTGAGGAAAAACTCACACTTTGAAGGTTTGAGCTTTAGTCCATGTTGTTGTAGACATTCAAAAACCGCTTCCAAGCGTCGACAGTGTTCCTCAAACGTTTTCGAGTACACGATGACGTCATCTAAATAGATGAGGCACTCACGATGATGAAGGTCCTTGAGGCAGCGTTCCATCAAACGCTGAAACGTAGCTGGGGCGTTCGTAAGACCGAATGGCATCCTATTGCACACATAGAAGCCAAGGGGCCCCACCGTAAACGCAGTTTTTGGTTTGTCTTCTTCCTTAACTTCTACTTGCCAATATCCACTACGTAGGTCTAGTTTAGTGAACCAATGACTACCAGCCAAACAATCCCAAGTCTCGTCAATCCGTGGTAACGCGTAGGAATCTCGAATCGTACGGGAGTTCAGCTTACGGAAGTCTAAACAAAAGAGAAGGCTATTGTCGGGCTTGCGCACTAGAACCACGTTAGAGCTGTAAGGACTTGAGGATTCACGAATGGCACCACATGCCAACATCTCTGCCAAGTGGGCTTTGACCTCGTCAAAAAGCGCGGGAGGGATACGGCGATGCGGTTCCTTAAACGGTTGGTTGTTTGACAAGTTGATCGTATGAGTCACCGTAGAAGTACAGCCCAGGTCAAGGAGACTTCTAGACATTATCGGGGACCATCGGGTCAAGAGGTCTTCTGCAGTTCTCCGCTGCGCAGGTGCAAGGGGGCTATCTCCAAGATTAATCCCAAGATCCTTGAGCGAAGTTTTCTGCGCAAAATGCGGCTGCGGGGGACGCGTCATAGAGTCTTCTTCGACCGGTGGAACGATATTGACTGTCTGAAGTTGACATATTTTAGTTTTAGGAGGAATAGTCAAAACTCTAGCAGAGATATTACAAATCATAACCGATAAACACGCAGTGGACCCAGGTGGACCTACCTTGACAACCTGAGGCCGGACAACCAAGCTACTAGGCAACGCAGTGTTTTCTTGTTCCGCTATTACAACTTTGTTGGTTACAGATGGGTTATGAACTATTCCTCTAACTGACAATACCTCATTTGGCTCCACTGTCAAGGGCCGTGTATTTGTAGATTTGACCGTACCGATGTATCCGTTGTTCTGCAAGAACGAAAACGCCGATTTCCAGGGGTTAGCCGTTCCATTGTTGTTGCAATCAACAAATATTTTTAACACATTAGTGCCAACTATCATAGGCACAACACAGTTATACCTAGTATCTGGTACAATGAGGACGGGAACAGTCATTATCTTACTATTTCTAGGAACCGACAGTTCTACTTCAATATAACCAAGAAAGGCGAGACTACTCCCAGAGGCTCCGCAAACTTCTAAGTTAAACTCGTCAAGAGAACGTAGCGGTAAATAGCTCAGATTATCCCTATAGTAAGATTCAGACAAGGTCGTCACCACTGAACCGGTATCTATAAGGCACGGACACTCTGCACCCTCAACAGTAATAACCGATTCACTAGAATCGCCTACTAATGTTTTTAACACATCATTAGGGCTTTTGTTCTTACCTAGACCTCCATCTTGCCCATCAGTAGAGGTCGTTCTTAGTTTAAAGGGTGCCTGGGGGCTTTACCGTCATTTCGGGGACCAGGATATACACTCGACTGGGGGTTCCCTACCTGTGACTGACCACTCTGCCCCAAACGACAACCACTCTTACCAGAAGAGCGATAACCACTATTATCCATTTTCTTTTCTATGGCATCTAATCTATGCAGGATAGCATCCATAGACTCCAAATTCGGATTTTGTTTTAGTTTGAGTTTTTCAAAACTCTTACCCTCTAAACTCTTTAATCGGTCGCAGATTTCTTTCAGCTGGGATTGAATTATATCAGATGAATCAGTAGCAACATGCATGAATTGTGTTATCTTGGCTTTACCTGTTTTAACCTTCTCACAATCCAACTCATTTTCAACACAACGTACTTCGCGAAGCAATGCATCGTACTCCTTTATTGTGTCGAACTTGTGCCTTGTCGCGGACTTTTCATTACTCAATCCGGTCCAAAATTTAGTACGCAGCATATCTTCAGTCGACCGTTGACTCAATGAACCCTTCTCAATCGCTAACTGCAGGACTCCTTCCAGCCTACAGCCCCACGAAGCGACCGACTCACCTACTTTTTGTTCATCCATGTAAAAAGTCTGGAGTAGCGATTCACCTGTAGAAACGGTACCAAATTTATCGAGTATTATGTTGACCGTTGCCCTCTCACCTAAATACAAACAATACCTGCTGGCCTCACCACGAAGGGACTTGCGCACAGCCTGTAACAAAACTTGTTCAGGATAAATGCCATCTCTAATTAAACACTTAACTTCAAACTTCCACTGTTCAAAGTTACATTCACTTTTGGGAACTGGGTCAGATCCGGAAAACACAGATTTTGGGGAATTGGAAGGTGTGGGGATTCGAATTTTGCGTAGGAGCATATAATCGAGGATTAGATGGACTTCCGAATCCACCACTCCGAGAAATATTATACTTGCCAGTTCTCGCGAGATAATCGAACATCTTCTGTTCATCAGCAAAAGAGATCTCGCGCTTCTCTCCTTCCTTGTCCTTAGACACCAACACAGGTTCATCCCAGTCGTTTGTCGCCATATTTTCCCAAATATCGTGTAATGTGTGTAATATTTGAAATATTTATGTATGTTAATCTCAAATATTAATACAAGGCAAAACGATGAAACAATACGATACAGGAGATGAAGATGACGTTTAATGAATGACGATATGAAATCGATAAACAAGACCAGTTCCGCGAGTAAAACGCGCAAGTACCCGAGAGCAAATACACCGAATCGAGCGATTTTGTACACCGAGGGTTTCCGATTTTCATAAATGCCCAATCTCAAAATGTATACAAATCTATCAAATTGAAGCATAAATCAATGCATGGCTTTCTTATCAAATTCTAGCCTCGTTACTGAACAGACCCGACAAAATATGCTCTCCCGTTAAACATCAATTAATTTAAATACGATCAATAATATACCACAGCAGAAATATGAAATAATGACCTCTCAGCTATTCAGTCTTAGCGGCGATATTCAAAATACATCAATACATATACAGTAAAATATATATCACTCACCCTTTCTCTCACCGACACAAACAGTTTTTGCACTTTAGTGTTCAAATGTTCAGCAGTCCTGCATGTAACTCGAGCACGAAAACACAATAACTAAAGTCAATGACGCCGCTCTCTATATCACAGGCAGACCGCGAGGCGCGCTGAATAGAGTCCTGTATAAAGCGCAATAGTTCAACCACACGCGATACGCGAGAACATCACACAGAAGAAATGAACATCTCAGAAATAGCCAGGTAAACACTTGTTGCACAACTCCAGCAATTTCACCACACACACACACACGTAAGATTCTGCAGATGACAAAAATACAGATTTCACAGATCACTCTGGTCACCAACTATTATGGCTCTTCAGTTACCGAATATGCTGATCAAACCTCCGGATATGCTAATTTGTACCGACACCGGTCTCCATAACCTTGGCTCACAGGTTACTCTGTAGTACACGGAATCATGGACCAATATCATTGAAACCACCAAATCTGTTTACACCGATCCCCCATCGGGCGCCAATTGTCACGGTTAGTGTAAAGTTCGTGTACTGGACGGGTGAAACTTCAGATGGAGGCGTGGATTGCTTTCTATACTGGTCAATTTATTCCATATAAAGATCCGCCATAGACAGGTGGGAAACCTGTAAAGACAATCAAGACGTCGTGAAGACGCTCTATGACTCCAACAGCAAAGGCGTGCATAAAGCAGTAGCCTAATCAAACATTACTCGTTATATATGAACGGGAAGAACATTTACACGAGGCAGAAAAATACTCCAATAATCGTATTTACCAGTTTACGTATTATAGAGTTAACAAGAGGCGGTCAGATACCCTATCAATCGTTGATACCAGTTTACCAAAAAGCATTATATACAACATTAGCAAGAGATAATATAGTGACAATTTATAATCCACATACCTGTAAAGACAATCAAGACGTCGTGAAGACGCTCTATGACTCCAACAGCAAAAGCGTGAAGTGTCTCAGGTTATGGGAGTTATATACCGTCACAGAATCACAATTACATAATCTAATCCCGGCGAACTTTACCATTCACCATTTATCTGGCGAGCGAACATAATAGAACCGGTTCGACCGCAATAGCTTGACCGCACGCAGCGTTTATATTCTAATGCAAAAAATTAGAATACGCGACAACCATCACGGATGCGCAGCGCAACGCAGAGCGAGATGAATAATGAGCTGAATAATGAGACGAGTACGGGAGTATGGGGGTGAAACATTTAAATGAGGACACCAACCATTTCAATAATATTAGTAGTGGTAAAAGCGTGTGTGACACCCGGAAACAAATTTTTCCACCAGGAGACGCCACCTGTAGGCAGAAGCGGGAAAAATACAATCCCAAGGAACATGGTATCGTGGGGACATCTGCATACCAAATTTGAGAAGAATCCGATGAGGGTCCTCAAGTTATTGCCCAGAAACCAAATTTAGATTTTGACACCAGGTGACGCCACCTCTAGGCGCAAGTCAGTGAAATGCATTATCAAGCGACATCTTATGTCACGGTACACTCATACAAAATTTTAGAAGAATCCGATGGTCAGTTCTCAAGTTATTACCCGGAAACGAATTTGTGATGTTGCCACCAGGTGGCGCCACCTGTGAGTGCAAGTGAGCGAAAGGCAATCCCAAGCAACAGCTCCTGGCATGGTAAATGCATGCCAAATTTGAGAAGAATCCGATGAGCCGCAACGTTTCTCATGTTACCCAGAAAGGTACATATGTAGGATATTTCAAAGAAATTCGACCAAGTGTTTCTAAGTTATCACTTGCAGCATGGAATAATGGAATGAACTCTAGTGGCGCCACCTCCGGGTGGATTTTGCTGAAACGCATCACCAACGGTGTTTTGTCGCAGGGAATGCATTTACCAAATTTCGAAGAAATCCGACAAATTGTTCGAAAGTTATCGCTTCCGAAGGATTTGAACAAACATGAACGGACATGCATTAAAGATTGGAACAAGACCCAGTGGCGCCACCTACAGGCGGATCTTGCTGAAACGTAATACCAGCGACGTCTTGTCGCAAAGAATGCAGATGCCAAATTTCGGAGGAATCCGACAAAGCATTTAGGAGTTATCGCTTACGCAGTATTTGCACGGACATGCACTAAATATTGGAACAAGACCCAGTGGCGCCACCTACAGGCGGATCTTGCTGAAACGTAATACCAACAGACGTCTTGTCGCAAAGAATGCAGATGCTAAATTTCGGAGGAATCCGACAAAGCATTTAGGAGTTATCGCTTATGAAGCATTTGCACGAACATCCACGGACATGCACTAAACATTGGAACAAGACCCAGTGGCGCCACCTACAGGTGGATCTTGCTGAAATGTAATACCAACAGACGTCTTGTCGCAAAGAATGCAGATGCCAAATTTCGGAGGAATCCGACAAAGCATTTAGGTGTTATCGCTTATGAAGTATTTGCACGGACATGCACTAAAGATTGGAACAAGACCCAGTGGCGCCACCTACACGCGGATCTTGCTGAAACGTAATACCAAGAGACGTCTTGTCGCAAAGAATGCAGATGCCAAATTTCGGAGGAATCCGACAAAGCATTTAGAAGTTTTTGCTTACGAAGTATTTGCACGGACATGTCCGTGCACATAGAAGCAAGACCCCAGTGGCGCCACCTACAGGCGGATCTTGCTGAAACGTAATACCAAGAGACGTCTTGTCGCAAAGAATGCAGATGCCAAATTTCGGAGGAATCCGACAAAGCATTTAGGAGTTATCGCTTACGAAGTATTTGCACGGACATGCACGGACATGCACTAAAGATTGGAACAAGACCCAGTGGCGCCACCTACAGGCGGATCTTGCTGAAACGTAATACCAAGAGACGTCTTGTCGCAAAGAATGCAGATGCCAAATTTCGGAGGAATCCGACAAAGCATTTAGAAGTTATTGCTTACGAAGTATTTGCACGGACATGTCCGTGCATGCAATGTGGGGATTAAACAGTGTCTATGTGACACTGTTACGAGGGATCATGTGTAGGGCGGGTTGGGGGAAACGGGTTGCACGGCGCGTTCGCACGACCTGTGCCCATCGCGGTGCGATGGAGTGCCCAAGTACATCCATCCATCCATCCATGCACGGACACATAGAAGCAAGAACCATTTTAAAGTCCCCGGCCGCGTTGCGGCGGGGGACAAAAAGTAAGCCAAAAGAATTTTGGAACTATATTAACAAATTCAATAAGCGTTCAGAAAACGACCAAGTACCGCTAGACACTATGTATAATTACTTCAAGAATATAAATGCGGGAACAGGAGATGAACGGGAAACAGATATCCTACAAAATATTGAAAATAGTGATCATCCTGAAAATGCTGCTATAAATGAGCCAATAAGTGCCGCGGAAATACGAAAGGTTGTGAATGAATTGAAAAATAACAAGGCAAGTGGGATAGATAATGTTGTAAATAAATACATAAAGACTTCCCTAGATTTTATGATCGATATATATGTATATTTTTTCAATGTTATATTAGATACTGGATATATGCCGGATTCCTGGCTAGCTGGAATAATTAAACCAATATATAAAA
This sequence comes from Hanleya hanleyi, assembly GCA_036873755.1. NCBI lineage: Eukaryota > Metazoa > Mollusca > Polyplacophora > Lepidopleurida > Hanleyidae > Hanleya > Hanleya hanleyi. The sequence continues at coordinate 7,550 of JAVTVY010000118.1, forward strand.
ATAAAGGTGACCCAAATAATCCAGAAAACTACAGACCAATCACTCTTCTGAGCTGTATGGGAAAATTATTTACTTCTATTTTGAACACTCGACTAGCATTATTTTTAGAAGAAAATGATATATTATCTGAAGCGCAAGCTGGATTTCGAAAAGGGTATTCAACTTTAGATCATATCTTTAATTTGCAGTCATTAATAGATATTATGAAAACAAAGAAGACGAAGATGTTCTGTGCGTTTATTGACCTTAGTAAGGCGTTCGATACTATATGGAGAGACGGTCTATGGTTCAAGATAATTAATAACGGTATAGGCGGCAAGATATTGACAGTAGTGGTGAATATGTATAAAGAAATTAAGTCCTGTGTCAAAATTAATAATAATATATCTGGAATGTTTCCCTGTGAAACTGGTGTAAGACAGGGAGAAAATTTATCGCCTTTATTATTTGCTATTTTCTTAAATGATCTGGAAGACTATATGAAATATAATCGCTGTAAAGGTGTAGAAGTAGAAACTGACAACGATGATTTCTACATGTATTTTAAGTTATTTGTATTGCTCTATGCGGATGACACGGTCATTATAGCTATCTCATCTGCAGAACTTCAACACTCCTTAGATATATACCATCAGTACTGTATAAACTGGAAATTATGTGTGAATAAGGAAAAGACAAAAATTATCATCTTTGGGTGCAGAAAACCAATAACTTTAAGTTTACATACGATAATGAGACCATTGAAATAGTTAGTCATTTCAAATATCTCGGAGTCTATTTCAGCTCCAATAGAAGTTTTACTTACTGTATGAAGAATAATGTTCAACAAGCTACTAAAGCAATGTACTGCCTTCAAAAGAAATGTAGGAACCTAGATTTGCCGATGGACTGTATTATGCAATTGTTTGATCAAACTGTGATGCCGGTACTATTATATGGATGTGAGATATGGGGAGTGGGTAATATTAAATGCATACAGACATGCGAGCTGAAATTCCTTAAACAACTACTGAAACTCCGTAAATCGACTGCCAGTTACATGATATTTGGGGAACTAGGGAGGTTTCCTGTTCAAGTGACAGTTCAATGTAGGATAATAAATTATTGGGGTAAGTTATTGGAAGGTAAGTTGACCAAAATATCTAGTATTTTGTATAAATTCATGCTCGCTGATATTAATAGTTTTATCTGGATGAAAAAAGTAAAATCTATTCTTAGTAACCTGGGATTAACTAATATCTGGGATAGTCAGTCATTCCCGAATTGTAAGTGGCTGTCGATAAGTACGAAAAGAAAGTTGCAAGACCAGTACTTACAAACTTGGAGGAGCGACATGGAAAGTTCAGAAAAGGGTCAATTTTATAGAAAAATAAAACATGATTTTGAGATAGAAAAATATTTTGATATATTACCAGATAACCTTTTATTCCCACTCTTACGTTTTAGGACATCAAACCACTCCCTTCCCATAGAAAAGGGTAGATGGAACAAAACGCCGATTGAAAAAAGAATATGCGCACGATGTAATATTTCTCTCGCAGATGAGTATCACTATATATTCGAATGTGTCCACTTTAATATATTCAGAACAAAAAAGATACCTTACTATTTTTCTAGAAATAAGCTTTCTTATGGTTTACAAAATTTATTCACCAATCGCAATAATGGAGTTATCAGGCGACTTGCGCAATTTGTCAAATTAATACAAGAAGAGTAACTGTTTTTTTTTCACCGCTCCTCCAACAAAGAAATGATAAATGAGGATTAAAATTACTATATTGTATTTCATCTGTCATTTATTCACCTTCATGTCATCCGCCATGTATATTAGTAATGTCTTATGTAAACTCTTATGCCCGACACGGGCCTGAGGAATAAACTGATTGAACAGCTACATGGTAGTCGGGTTAACTAATAATCCGATCGATTGTTTCTCACAGTACTTGATCAAACAAACTGGCCCCTGCTGATTGTTTTCAGTAGAGTGTGATTTAATCAGGCTGAACTGCCGGCCACCCACCATGTTTTATAACAACAACAACGACGAGCTTTGATTTCCCAATTTGTTGACAAAGCGGCTTTTATTATGCTTGTACCAACGTGTAAAACTTAGACTTGATGACTATACTTACGTAAACTATCAAGGACGTCTCCATCAGTGAGAAAATCTGACGAAACGAGGCGAAATACAATACCCGCCTTCCCTCCTGCACATGTTTAGCAGGCAACCGGAACAGACCAAAGTGCCGTACGTGAGCGCTAGCGCCACCGATCGGCCGAAACCGGCATTACGAATAGCGCAAAAGGCAGATTCTTTTTAACGCTAGGCCAACAGAGGTATTATGCAGATTTGAAAAGTACCGTAATCGAAATGTTCGGCAAACATCTATTTTACTATATATGATGTCACTTCCGGCGATGTGCGCGCGGCCCCGAATCCGGTCCAAAAATCTGACTGGTGGCTGGGGTATTATTAGACCCCCAGCGAGGTGGTTGTGTTGATCGCACCTACGCGCCACGACAGAGTTGATCGTGTCCGGAAATAAATATCGGGCAGGCCAAAATCCGCACTTTTTCGGGGAGCGAAAATGTTGATTCTTTTATGGCAATAACATTTTACCCAAAAAAACGAGTAGGTCGACCCCCTGCTTTTTTCAATTTTAAGTTGTCCGTTGGACGGGAAACACTTTAACATGCATGAAAAGAAAATTATTTCGTACGATTTCACTAGGTTGTGGGTCGAATTTGACACATTTTCATACATTTTATGGAGTTTTTAAGTTGAAAAAGGTTTAAGGAGGATGGCACGTCCTTTCTTTTCAATTTCAATAGCTGAATTGTGTCCAGAAATAATGGCTTGAGTGCACCCATTTAGAAAATATGTACTTTTACGGGGTTTTTGTTAAAGATTTACATCTATTTGTGGCCAAAGACCCGAAAACATGCCTGCTTTTAGCCGCACATCATTTAGGAGTGGAATGCACCCGAAGTCCAGCTGCAGGTAGACGGTTCTCACTCTTTCGGGTTTACACATGCTCATGATCCGTGATGCTCCACCTCTGCTTTCTATCAGTATCACCGCTGGGCATTGCATCGGTGGTCGAACACTTGGCTTGGACATCCACGTAGCCTTCCTGTTCTTTGCCCGAACCTTGAACTCTATATTTTTTCACTCCACCTGTTGCTATTGTATCTTGCCATCTTCCTTTCTCGTCAAAAGTTTGTGCTGGAATGCCCGTTCTTGGCCTGGACCACAACGTGAACTTGGTCTGTGGGCTGATTTCATTGGCTCTCTATTTTACTGTGGTGCTCTTGCATTGGTTTGTTTTCTGGGCTACTTTCCCAGCCGACTCATCGACTGGCCTATACCAGTTTGGTTGAAATTAGAACGCCACATTTATGTTCAAGCTTTGGGCATTGATGGCCACTTGTTTATGCTCGTAGCCTATTGCGCAGATAACACACAAGACAGGGTTTTGGGTGAGATCTCACTTGCTTCACTCGTCTCACAGAACGGGGCTTGTACATTGAAATGGTTAAAACTTAAGCCCAAATCGGGGCGTGTACATTGAAATGACCTGTGTCCCAGTCGTACACCAGTTCCTGGTGGAGGTCACAGAGGTCAACTATATGACGTCACGATGGCGCGACATCCGGTCACGTGACATCCGTGTCACACGTCACATTCGGGTCAAAGGTCACTTCCGGTCGCGATATGCCCCAAAATAAGACCCCAGTGACTTCAAATGTTAATCTCCCGGAATTCACGTCATCTAGCATTGTCCCCGACAATATCGCCAGCTATATGCCCAGCATGAATGGCAAGTAGCATACCCTCAGTTTCTCCACATAGCCATACCGCGAGAGAAGGAAAATTCCCAAAACCGTACTGGCACGAATAAAATACATGAATATATGGGAAGTAAGACTTATAGTAATAAACATAACCTTTTGGTGTTGTACGATGTTATTATTAGAAGTATATAATCAGTGCGACCACAGGGTAGAGCATGTCGTATCCAGTATGTCCCCGCAAAAAATAAACAAACAAAATGGCGGCGCTTGCTGTGGGAAATCAACTTTTGGCATCGATCGTGCTGCCATGTGGATGCAAGGAAGACAGCTCTGACTAGGTGAAACCTCTGTGGGCCGAATTTTACTTGATCTCTGCTGATTCGAACAATTTCTTGTTATTCTATAACAAGAAATTATAGTGTTCACAGCTGCAGCTCGTGAACGAACAGCACGCGCGAGCATGGCCTGCAAACCAGTCACAAAATTCTCGCATCAAAACGGGACAAGTTTGCAGAAAAGTTGCCATTCCGCTTATGAAATGAGGAAATATTTATCATTGTGCATGTTAGAATGGAGTTAATGACATTCTTAGTGAATATTATCGTGTAATAATTTTTCGATGTTTAGTTTTAGACCTCATCAATGCATGTATGGGATAGAGGTGGACATTTTTTTGCGATTTTACTATGGTGTGTGGTCCTTTGTTTTCTTCGTCTCTCGATGATGAACGCAGTGCGAGGGGTCTCGAGGCCATGCATTGAATTTTTTTTGAAAAGTAGCTATGCCCATGCACATTAGGCAGGTAGATGGAGGTCGAGGTGTGCCACTATTGGTCCGATTGAGTCGCGGGAGGTTTCGAAGTGAAGCGCTCATCCAGGGCGATCCAGTCATGGGTGGGTGTATGTAAAATTAGGATTGAGTTTGAACATGAAATCCGGAAACACGGACTTTACTCCTAAAATGAAAGTACTCAAAGTACTGATGTCTGGATCGCCAATAATGGATTTAAAGTTTCAAAACGTTTCAGCTGGCATGTTTCAGTCGATAGCAGATGTATGGATAAATGTGGAGATTTTCTCCAATTTGTGGACGAGTCTGTTTGGGAAATCACAACTGGAACATAGTTTAGTCTTCAAGGAAGTGAATTTGTGAAGGCGGTTCATTTAGAAATATGCTAGGTCTTCATGGTAGCAAGAAACTATCTACAGTAATATGGTTAAAAGTGGATCGTCCGCGTCAATGTCTTCTACCAGTTTTTGCGAGCAGATTTTCATAATTCATGCAATTTTATTGTGACAAAACGACAAATATGCGAGGAGACTGGATAGTTTTATTAATGTGTTTTTATTTGTGTAGCACAGATATTTGCAAGAGCTGCATGAGTTTGTTAAGTCCCCATTACTTATATATGCCTGCATGGTGTTTTTTGTAAATTTGTTTGTTGACAACGTGCGAAAATTCCTGTTGTTGTTGCTGTACGATCATTGCGTATATAATTTAGTTTGAAAAAGTTTGAACACCACCAGCAACAAAACTTTTCGAAAGCGGTACCTGACAAATTCTGTTGTTTCCACTTTCGAAAAGTTTTGTTGTTGTTCAAACTTTTTGAAACTAAATTATATTCGGAGAGCAGAGTCCCCCGGAATACATAAATTTGCAGTGGACAGGATCCGGTCAAGTTCACAAGACGAGAAAAATGTAAATACTATTGTTGTTGCTTCGACACATATCTCCTCTGGAAATATATTCCATGCAGTATGCGTACACATTAAAATAGTAACGAACGCCGACGTCACGGGAAAGAACGTACGAGTGTTGAAAACTGGTGTCTTCATAATCCCAGAACCTGAACCTGTCAAGTGCGACAGTCGGATCAAGGAACAAGATTTGCAACGTACGATCGTACAGCAACATTAACAGGGATTTTCGCACAAATTGTCTCTCCAACGCTATCGTTGTCAACAAACAAATTACGAACTATAAACACCAGACATATATATTATAAGTAATCTGACTTACCGCAAACTCAGACAGACGCAAAAAGCGCACAGACGGGAAACACGAGGTTGGCAGCTTACCATATTACCAGGTCATCAATTTACATTTACAACAGTCTACGGTGACAGCACAGTGCTGGCAATGGCTGGCATGAGTTATCGCCTGGTCATGCTGGTGGGCGCTGAGAACCGGGTTTGAGCCGATCGCCAGGAACCAAAGAACAAAAAAATAGTCCACGGATTTAAGCAATCCCTGGGCGAAGAAATGAATATGAAATACACTCAAATTCAGATTTCGTTTTATTTCTAGTTCACATGAAACGATTACGACTGTTTTTTTCTTCATTTTCCGGTTAATACCCGGATATAAGACTCAACACAGTGAAAATCACTGGCGGAGTGATACAGGTTAACCCAGGGTCATCTCATTATAGTGCACGTACACATTTGCATAAATTTCGTGAGTGGCAGCATAGTCTGGTCGACACCGCTACGCGGTGGCGATCCAGACAATAAGAAAAACCCTTATCTACCAGGTCAACAGGGTCTGATATAGTTTCCCGGCGGATCGGGACCTGCCGAGAGAAACAGGGTGGGTTAGTGTGTGTATGTATAGTTAGGATTGGGTTTGAACATATAAAAAGCGGAGCAACGACTTCACCCTTAAAATAGGAACAAAACACGTATCAACCAAGTCTAGAGAGGCTAAATCGGTCCCTGGCAGATCGGGGCCTGCCGAGAGAGGCGGGGTGGGTTTAGTAGGTGTATGTAAATGTAAGATATGGTTTGAACATATAAAACAGAGGAGCACGGACTTTACACCTAAATTATGTGGAATCATCCAGGGAAGTGGTTATTGTGGCATCTCCAGGGCTGTATGTAAAATTAGGATTTGTCCAGAAAATATAATAGCGGTGCACGGACTTTACACCTAAGCCATGGGGAATCACGGGTGTTTTGCGGTCCAGACCATCCCTGGTTCAAACGAACGCCCGCTATTACGCCTTAACGTCTACTGTAACGCCTTAACGCCCTATCTGGACGCATTAATATCCTGACATACCACTGTTTTTTATCTTTTGCGTGAGATTGTACTATGCTATTATATAGTACTAACGTGTGGGTGTATGTATCAATCCATTCATACCACGGAATAAAACATGGCGGTCCCCGATGTCGTCATCGCTCTAAGCTGGAACATTGTACGGAGGTCTTGCCGAAAAAGCCCCTGTTTCTTTGACTATTTGTCATGGCTAATTTTTCGCGGTATTTTCTGGGATACCCCCCGTTTTATTTACTGATCATTCGAATGTAGTAGAGAAAGGGGAGTTTCACAAGTGCAAAAGAGCTTTTGAGGGTTTAGTTTCATCCGGCTACCGGGTAGAGTTACCTGCAGGAACCTGTACCTGTAAGGAGGAGGAGGGGGAGGAGGAGAAGGAGGAGGAAGGGGAGAAGGAGGAGGAGAAGGAGGAGGAGGAGGAGGCGGAGGAGGAGGAGTAGTGAGTGAGTGTGTGAGTGAGCCGTGCCCAACGCCCGTGAATCGTTTCCAACTCCCATCTTAACGCATTTATACACAAACGATGGTGAGTGAGTGGGTGAGTGAGCGAGTGAGTGAGTGAGTAAGTGAGTGAGTGAGTGAGTGGGTGAGTGAGTGAGTGTGAGTGAGTAAGTGAGTGGTTATATAAGGTCATTTGTAAACCATTAGCCTCACTCTGTTATCACCATTTACGTCTTAACACCATGATGTAGACAGATGAGAGAACAACAAGAAGGGTGACAGGTCTGTCATTTTATTATCCCCTCCAGCACATCATACCCACGCCAGGGGAGCCCCGTTGGGTATGTTTACAACTGTCGTAGGTTCCTGTCCTATCAGAATCCGCCATTTCAGAAAGTTCAATTTTTGACCAAGTTCGCTCTGATCCGTTAGTCTTAAGCGTCTTGATCGACCACCCGATCCTTTGATCTCCTGCAATGGTCTTTTCCTTCATAGAAACACGAGAGATAGTCACACTTGTGCCATTCACGTGCTGACCATGACGGAGCATTTAATACGGGCGTTTCTCAGCTTGACCCCCGAGGTCTTCGTGTACCTCTATGCGGATAAGGTCGATATCATGGAGTCGATATCTGTGATGCGGACCGGGCTGTAGAATGACACGTATGGTCTTTCAAGGGGTGTTCGCCCGTTCGACCGTGTGTAACCTGCCGCATACGTCCTCAACACGGACTCGATTGATCGTCCCGGCCAACATTGGGTGACCGTGTACTTGACAGCTGCAAGGCCTGAGCACTAGCATGTGCGGCCAGTACTGCCTGTTTTACTTCTACCATCATTGCCGGGGAAGAATGCTACTCATCATCGTACAGATGTTTTATGAATACCCCAAAGCCGAGGACCGAGATGCACTGGAATACGACTGGGCCGCAGACCATTTCAATGTACAAGCCTTGTTTTGGGCTTAAGTTCTAACCATTTCAATGTACAAGCCTCGTTCTAGTCTTCAGTTTTCACGTGGTTCTTCTCACACTGTTGTTATTTATTGTTGTTCTTGAATAAAAACAAAAGAGATCACACCCAAAACACTGTCTTGTGTGTTATCTGTACAATAGGTTACGAGCATGAACAAGTGGTATCAATGCTCAATGCTTGAACATCCTCATCCCATCGTGTTGACTGTCGCGAGACGAAGAAAACAAGGAGCCAGATTCCATAGTGAAATCCGCAAAGAAAAAAATGACTACCTCTATCCCATACATGCATTCCCCATATAAAGTAACATGCAAATGTTCGAATCAGGGGGATCCGACCCAAGGAGGTTTCGCCTAGTCAGAGTTCTCTTCCTTGCATCCAGATGGCAGCACGATCAATGCCAAAAGGGGGGTTTCCCACAGCAACAGCAATTGTTTATTTCTTGCTGAGACATACTGGACACAACAGGCACGATCCTGTGGTCACACTGACGAACGACTCGTAATAATAACATCGTACAACACCTATACGTTACGTTTATTACTGTAGATCTTACTTCCCATGTATTCATGTATTTTCTTCCTTGCCAATACGGTTTTGGGGATTTCCCTTCTCTCGATGTATGGCTATGTGGAGAAACTGAGGGCACCCCATTTGCCATTTTTGCTGGGCATATAGCTGGCGATTTTGTCGATGACCATGTTTGAGAATGACCCGCGATACATATTGACCCCAAAGAGTATTTGCCCTCGGATTGACACCAGGGAGCGCTGTTGACCTACTTGTGACGTCACTTCCGGTTCCAGTGACGTGACCAGAAGTTATTATTAATATCCGGTATTGTGTGCATGCGCAGAGGCAAAAGCGCTTCTATTACTATTCATGTGATATGTGTCTGTGTTGTTTACATATGTGGCGAGTGATCTTATTATGATCACATCGCGATAAGTAATCAAATGATGTTCATATGTAACGAGTGATATCCTATGAGGGTCACATTGTGGCAAGTGATCAATGATCTTCTGATACGTGACGAGTGATATCATATGATGGCCACTGCATAGATAAACTTCGAAGATTCACAATCACAATTATAGCCTTCCGACGTGTATTAGTTCCTCGACAGCAATGCCGCTTCATTGGATATATAACGCGATTATTATCTGGCCTCATGCGTGATGACGAAGATAACAAATATACTTCGATTCCCTTTTCTGAACTGGATGACATGCAAATTTTCAGCTCGATTAACTGCGGGATCCGGGATAATTCGAACTCATATCCTAAGTACTTTGTACCATGTTATATAATTTTAAAGACGGTGTATTGTCGGGTCATACGTGATTCTTAAACCTTCATTGTCGGGTCGTTTGTGTAATGTCGGGTCTTTTTGTCATTGTCGAGTCGTTATGAATTTCACACATATGTTGTCGGGTCTTTTCATATATACTTTATCGGGTCGAATTTGACCACTGATCGATTTTGTTAAAAGTGGTCAAAACCATTTTGGAAGTATGAAAGTTTTTATTTGATGTTCCATCATCGAAGGGAGACAAAATCGGATGTGGCTTCTCCTTGACGAGCGAAGGGAAATCCTGCGCATTTAAAGTATTGTTTTATGGTTGTTTTCGAAAGATGACGTGGTTATAATTGATGCTTGGTTAAGGTAAGACATTCGGTAGCCAGTAAAAGCCCTGATCCTGGGGGTTTGGGGCTGGCCAAGCTCAAATTTGCCTTTTCCTATGTTTTATGTGTATAGACGATACAGCGAGAAAAGTCAACCGAGAACCAGCAGTGTTATAGATTAATGCCTGGGACGTGTGTAGAATGCTTAGGATAACCGAGAACATGCGTCAGAGCCAACATTCAGTAGATAGCCATCGTCCAAATTCTGTTTTCCGATGTCATAGGTATATTTATGATAGACCACATAAAGTTACTAGAGAATGTACATAATTAGGGAGGTTGTATGTACATGTAGAATGATCTCTATAACTTTACATAATCATCAGATCCGACATTCAATAGCTAGCCGTCGCTCAAATTGTGTTTCCTATGCCATGAGTAGGCCTATATTTATATATAATCGGATAATGAAAATATACAGGGGTTGTAGCTCAATTTGTTTATTGAAGATATCTGAATACTAGAATCATTTACAACATTCAGCGGCAGCCATCGTCCGTAAAGTCGTCCTGTGTCTATATGTGAAAATATTATATGGCATAACTAATACTTCATGGTATACACATTGCACAGCGCACCATATAGACTACATAGAACAGGCACTTGATCGATACTCGGGCTACGTTAGCAACTGCTGGTGAAGCCCTATGGGGTTTTAACTTTTTGAACTATTTAAGGCTCATTAAACTTAATAGTTCGTTAATATTCACCGCCCGCCCCTAATTTTCTAGCCGCCCCAAACATTTCTGTTTTTGTTTTTCTGCAATGTCTAGGACAAGTTATTTCAAGCAATGTGTACCGACAAATATGAAATTGCAGTCAGAATTCGATTTGCAAGATGAACCGTTGACAATTATCCTCAGTCACGATCCTAGCCCGAGTAGTATATAGAAGACTGATTCCCCCTCTTTTATGCAAATGAGATGACGTCATCGATGACGTCACAGAGCTCTCGTCCAATCAGAAGCCGTCAAAGGTCAAATCCGTCACAGAGCTCTCGTCCAATCAGAAGCCGTCTAATGTCCGGCAATCTCCGGTAATGTCCGGTCATCTCCGGCAATGTCCGGCCCTCTCCGGGACAATAGATAGCCTTTGCAGGTCAAAAATAGTTATTTGACCTTTGTATTCATCCGCGGTGATGCGGTCTGCCTCCGCGGGCAGAAAGTAGTCCCACGGAATGTACACCCAGACTCGGGGTTTTCTCCCGGCCCGCAGCGCGCGCGCGCGGGATCATCCGTCACGCAGCGCGGATTATCGCCGGAAGTGCGTGGGTTATTGCTATAATCAAAGGATTGACCTGTTTGTTGTTGTTGCCTTGGACTAACCCATCAGAATAGTACTTATTACGCTGAAGAGCTACGTATAGGCGTATATAACAGGTCGCTCTGCGTTCTACACCTCCATTCCTGCGGAATGACGGAGACCCATGCATCTCGGATATTACAGCATGCCACCGTGGTTAATTCATTCACGGGTTACCGAGCAGTGGTTCGGTCCATGTTTGCAGATGGCGACGACAAGGGGCGACGCCAGATCCTGAAAGAGTTCACAGAAGCGGTCCTCGAAAGAGTGCACTCGATGGAGAGGTGTGCCATCACTCACCACTACTGGACTATGACAGCCATCCTTGATGCCCGGGCTATGGACCACAAGCGCTCACGCCGGAACCAGCGACGGCTGGTTGGCCTAGTCATGGTCTGTGCCCTATTGACCCTGGCGCTGCGGCATTGACAGTGGGACCTCACCATAAATACGAGGGTCAGCCACCGTATGCATGATTCACCCTTCGTCATTGGATCAACCATGTCACCAGTCCTACGAGCCATCCTGCCTCTTACACCCAGGTGGGGTTACACGTCTATGAAGATAAAGTCACCATCGTGGAGGAGATCGGGATGCCTGTGGGTGGGGTTCGGAGTACACATCCACTACGGTTACCCTACACCGTGATGGTTGGACCAAATTCAAAGAAGTGTTGTCTGGTGAGCTCGACGGAAACCTCATCCACCTCGAGAACGCCAACTACGTACACCGTGGACCCTTATTTGCCCGTGTGGGGCGTTACCACGATCCTACGCAAAGCTTCACCCTAGACCCTGACCTGTGGACAGCCTTGGAGAAAGTGGTGCCTATTGTGGACCAGCGGTTTACACCGGACGAGCGGTCATCAGACCAGTTGGGGTGGGCTCGTGCTATTGAGCACGCGCTGGCTGAACCCAATGAACAACTGTCTAGTCATGAACCAGACGACGAGGCTATAGACTATCCGGCAAGACTCAGTCAACCAACACAACGGTGGTAGAAACTTGTTATAAATAAGCGATACTCTCCGGGTCCAACATCATTTTGTCACCATGAAGCGCTGGGGGAAGGTGTTGGATAACTTATACTACAGTCCCGACAGTCCGGCTGCGTATAGTGCATTGTCGGCTCTCTATCGAGCGGCCAAACCCCAGGGGATACAACGTGCCCAAGTCCGAGATTGGTTAAGAAAACAAGACACCTATACCTTACATCGATCTGTCCGTCGCCATTTTCTACGGAACCGGGTCATCGTGGGCGGAATAGATGCCCAGTGGCAAGCGGATTTGGTCGATATGAGCGCCTTTGCCAAACACAACGATGATAATCGGTATATCTTGACGTGCATCGATATCCTATCGAAGTATGCGTGGGTGGTACCCATCCGGACGAAAACGGGGGCAAATCTCACAGCGGCGTTCAAAGACATCTTCAAGACAGGGCGCGAACCTTTGTATTTGCAAACCGACGAAGGCACGGAATTCCTCAACAGACCGTTCCAAGCCTTTCTCAAGAAACAGAAGGTCTTCTTCTTCCATACGTACAACGAGACCAAGGCTTCCGTGGTGGAAAGGTTCAACAGGACATTCAAAGGCCGCATGTATAAATATTTCACCTATAAGAATACAAGGCGGTACATCGATGTTCTCCCGAAACTTGTGAGGGGTTACAATCGAGCCTATCATCGGAGTATAGAGAGAGCCCCATTACCGTCACCCAACGCAATGAAGCCCAAGTCCGGCGTGTCTTGTACCCCATACATTCGCAACGAGCACCGAAGGCGGTGTTCAAGGTCGGGGACCCTGTACGGATCAGTAAAGTCAAGGGCAAGTTCGAGAAAAGTTACTTGCCCAACTGGAGCGATGAGCACTTCCTGATTAAACGGCGCCTACCCCGACAGCGGCGAGTCTATGAACTGGAAGATCTTCAAGGGGAACCGTTGCTAGGCACGTTTTACGAGATGGAATTACAGCCTGTCGTAAAAACACAGCAAGACTACTACACGGTGGAGCAGATTTTGAAAACGGAACGTCGACGTGGCAAACTGTTTCATTTCGTGAAATGGCAAGGCTGGCCCAGTTCCTTCAATTCCTGGGTCGCAGCCAACCAGGTGAAACGACTATAAAGCCAGACACCACTACCGTCACCCTTCATTCCACGTTCGACCATGAACACGGTGCAACCGTCTCTGAACACAGCGTCTCCCAAAACGCGGCGGTGATATTGCTAACCCTGCTGAGTGTGTTGTACGGAGGTGTGTTTCACGACGTAGCCTATGTCAGCACGTTACTTAACCAATTGAGAACACCAGCCATCAGTGAAACCGGTCTACAGAGAGCACCAGTCAACCCCGCATCGAGCACAGTCATCACCACACCCCGTGTACAAGCCACAACGAGCTCCACACCAAGTATAGAGTCAACACCTACACCAAGTACACCTACTACGTCTGAAAACCCACCGGATTTCATCCCTGACAGTGAACAGACAACGACGACCAACGTTGTACCCACCACCATCATCATCATCCCTGACAGTGAACAGACAACGACGATCGACGTTGTACCCACCACTCCAGTTCACTCGTACCAAATTTACAAGAGCGGGTTACCACGACAGCGGATACACCTCTAACCATGGACCCCCGTTGGCAGCATCCCTTCACTTGCGTCATCGCAGGACCGACGGGCTCCGGCAAAACGCACTTCGTCAGGAAGCTCCTCGAACACGCCGACAGCATGATCACCCCACCCATTGACCGAGTCGTGTGGTGTTACGGAGAATGGCAGGTAGCGTATGAAACAATGCCCCACATCACGTTCGTGGAAGGCCTACCCAACCTGGCCGATTTGGAACCCGACACCTTGGTGGTTCTGGATGATCTCATGGCGGAGACGGACAGTCGGTTCACCAAACTCTTTACCAAAGGCAGCCATCATCGACCGCTCAGCATCATCTACATTGTGCAGAATCTGTTCAGTAAAAACAAAGAACATCGGAACATCAGCTTAAATGCCCACTACATGGTGGTCTTCAAAAACCCGAGAGATACCACTCAACTGCTGCACCTGGCGAGACAGATGTATCCCGGACGCACTGCGTTTGCGTTGGAAGCCTTTAAAGATGCGACAACCCCTCAGCACGGGTATATGCTCTTCGACCTGAAGCAAGCCACCCCCGATCACCTTCGACTACGCACCGGCATCTTTCCCGGAGAGACTCACCACGTGTACACGCAAAAATAATGTAAACACACCCACAGTGGCTCCCCCAGCTGGGGTGTGTGTGTTTTGATGATGGGGATAATAAAAAGAATGAATACCACATCATGGTTGATTTTTGTCTCTGTTCTCTGAGATAGATAAAATGGGCAGGGTTGTGGGTTCTGGCATTAGTTGTACATGATGTCTGCGAGAGTACGGAAGCACGCCCCGACGCTCCGTGTATTGAAGACGGCCCCACCCGAGTTGGTTCGAACCATTGTACGCGGTGCGGACCCTGACCTTGTACGCTGTCTGTGCGAGATCGGGTACAACCTGTTAAAAGGCAACGTACCACTGACTCCGGCTCAGAAGACCAAGTTGACCAAGCATAAGACAGGTCTCCGAACCTTAGTCCAGAAGCGAGTTTCTCAAACACAAAAGAAAAGGGTGTTACAGAAAGGTGGATTTCTCGGGGCCATCTTAGCACCGTTGGCCGCTTCCGTGTTGGGTCCAGTATTGGGTGGACTCTTCGGCCGACAATGAACCACACGAAAAAAATGGTCCTCGTCGAACCTCGGCTCCTTCAAAACCTCCAATCACCGTACCCCGTACCTTCTACGGTGAAGACGATAAACACCCTCGATGAAGAGATGCGTCAGATCTTACAACGACCGGGGTTAAGCGACAGTGAGAAAGTACAACAGTACAATGAGACGCTTCAGCGATACATGACGTTCATGGAATACAAAACCCTCTCTACCCCAGCACCACCACCACCACCACCACGCGACACACCACCGACCTCAGCACCGCTCCAACAGCCTTAATTACCAGGGGTACCACCCACAGCCCCACAGTTGGTCGAAGACGAAGTCCTGAAGAGTGTACCTGCATCGTTCAAGAAACAAGCTGGCCTGGTATTACAACGAATGAAACAGAATCCTAACATGACTTGGAATGATAAAGGTAAACTCCTGGTACAGAATCACGTGGTCCCCGGTACCCACATGACGGATTTAGTGAATGACCTGATGCGTCAACGCAGGTCGCACAGGAATCCACGAGGATGGGAGGTCTTCACTCAAGGCTTGAAAGACATGCATGTACCACAGGAATTGGTGGGGAACCCCCAGCGCTGGGCCTTTATGCAATCACCCAGTCGTGCACGACGACTCTCACCACAACCTTGGGAACCGGAGTCACCCCCCAAATCACCACCACGGCGGGCACCTACTTTTTCACCCCTTTTACCACGCCACCCCCTGCAACCACCAAGATCTAAGTCACCGCGACCATCACGACGATTAGCGCCCAAGGGCTGGGAGAAGTATTAAAACCAACAGCAGCAGCAGGAAAGCTCAGTCGTCATGTTTTACCTCACCCTACCCAGTAACAGCTCGGCTGATGTGTTTCCTGACAACACCTTGACCAAGTACGTGACCCAGTTACCGCAACCGTTGCATTTACCTGGACGCTGGGAATGTGGACTCGTGGATGTCCAATACCCTTACTCGTGGTACAACGTGCGAGCCAATGAAGTATGGTACGAGGTGACCTACGAAGGACAAGAAACTCGACTCAAACTACCCGAAGGTCAATACGATTCCCCCAAGGAATTCATGGGTGGACTGAGAAGTCTGATGCATTATAAGTCTCTACGAGACGTCACGAATACTTCAAAACCCATCAAATCTTTCCCCTTTAAAAATGTGGACTTCGATTACAACGCACACAACGACAAGGCCTGTCTCACGCTCAGGCCCAACGTGAGTGTCGAACTCAGTCCTACCCTACAGCAAATGCTGGGTCTCGATCTACGGGGGTACGCTGGCCCCACCGGCGAGAGAGCCCACATCCCGATGGACATGCGTGGTGGTATGTATGGCCTGTACATCTACTCGGACGTGGTCCATGCTCACATTGTTGTCGACTGCAACGTACCTCTACTGCGCGTCTGCCCGGTGAAAGGCAAGTATGGAGCTCACCCACAGTTTCATGCATATCGTGTATCTACCGGTCAGTCAGACCGATATTAGCTCCATCGTCATCGATATAAGAGACGACACCGGTCAACCGATTGCATTCGAGCGTGGGAAAGTGGTGCTGACACTTCATTTCCGTCAAGTCCGAGCGGTTCACTTTGCATAATGAAGGTGCCTTATCAATGCCATACAGCCAGTTACGTCGATCATTACACCAAACAGGCCAGGGGTAGCTTTCCTGTCTTTGCAGGTACACGCATGCAACGAGGACATGGGCTGGGGAACATACTCGGGAGCATCGTCAAAACGTTCCTGCCCTTGGTGACGCGTGGGGTCAAACCGATCGGCAAACAAGCGGTGTGCAGTGGACTGCAAGTCGCGGGTGATGTCTTGGGCGATGCGGCACCCAAAGAAGCACTGAAACGTCGAGCCAAAGAAGCAGGAGGCGTCTTGGTCACCAAAGCACAACGCATCGTAGGGAATAAAAGACCTGCACGCACCAGTCGACGACCGACCCAGCGACGACGCACATCGAAGACCAAGGATATCTTTTCTTAAAGATGGCTTTCATCCATGCCAAGTCGTGTCCTTCTACCAACAGTGAATTTGATTTATGGACCGTCCCACCTACTCAGACCAGTGCCGAAGAGGGTCAATGGGTGGAACATCTGCCCCTTTCCAGCATTACAGCCACAGGCCCCATTGAATTCACCATCACCAACGCAGATACGACCTACCTGGATTTAGCCCATACGTACCTATATGTGAAAGCTAAAATCACCAATAAAGATGGGTCAGTCCTCAAAGCAGATGCACCCGTGGGTCCAGTGAATCTCTGGCTTCATTCGCTATTCCAGCAAGTGGATATAGCCCTGAGTGATAAACTGGTGAGCGCCTCGACCAACACGTACCCGTACCGAGCCTACATCGAAACACTGTTATCCAACGGGCGTGACGCTAAAAAGTCGTATTTGACAGCCCCGTTGTTCTACCGAGATACCCCAGGCAAGATGGAAGCGAGTCCTGATAATGACGGCTATACGGAGAGAGTGGATGCCTCAGCAGAGAGTCACTCGGTCGATATGATGGGACGTCTGCATGCGGACTTATTCATGCAGGACCGATACCTCTTGAATGGAGTACCTGTCAAAATACGACTAGTGCGCGCAACGCCTGCGTTTGCCTTGATGGCCCCGAATGAGGACCTCGAGTATAACATTGTCATCCAAGAGGCAAGTCTGTTTGTACGCAAAGTGAAACCGAGCTCAGGTGTACAGTTGGGGCACATCAGAGCCTTGGAGAAAAAACCAGCCCAGTACCCGATTCGACGAGTACAGACCAAGGTCTTTTCGATTCCTAAAGGCAATATGATTGTCAATCAAGAAAACCTGTTCCTGGGGGATTTGCCCAAGCGTTTAACCCTAGTCTGTGTGGAGAACGTCAGTTATAGTGGGATTCTCTCGAGGAATCCGTTCAACCTAAAAGCGTTCAACATCAATTTCGTGGCCCTGCATGTGGATGGCCAACAGGTGCCGGCACGCCCCTTACAACCTAATTTCGGAACGGACAATTACATTTGGAGCTATCTGACCCTCTTCACAGCAACTGGCCAAATCAACCAAGACGAGGGAAATATGCTCAGTCGAGACGATTTCGGCAGAGGGTACACCTTGTTCTGTTTCGATCTGACTCCCACCTTAGACAACGATCATCAACTGAGTCTCGTCAAGAAAGGCAACTTACGCTTGGAACTGCATTTCGGGACACCTTTACCGAAAACCATCAATGTGATTTGTTACGTTGAGTTTGACAACATCATTCAAATCGATAAAAGCCGTAACGTCCTGTGTGACTTTGCCACCTAACATGGATACAAACCAGATACGCACCGTGCTGGAGAATGATCCAGGGACACGCATGGTCTTTCAAGGAGTGTTCGCCCGAGACGTTGTTCCCATTAGACCGTGCGTATCCTGCTGCTTACGTCCTGAATACAGACCCGATGGATTGACCCGGTGAACACTGGGTGGCCATGTACTTGACAGAAGAGCAGGGCGAATACTTTGATCAGTACGGCCTACCACCCTTCCATTCCGATTTAACAGACTTCATGGATCAAGGTACAGAGACGTGGTGTTGGAATACTAAAACGTTGCAAAGCCTGGACGGTGTGCGGACAATATTGCTTGTTTTATCTGTACCATCGATGTCGGGGACATTTCATGCAGACGATCGTCCACGTGTTTGACGAGTACCCCAAGGCCGAGGACCGAGATGTACTCGTATATGACTGGGCCGCCCATCTCACCAAAAAACCCTGTCTTGTGTGTTTTATTCATAATGCATAAATGCCCAATGTGGAGATTCAGTCAAACTGAAATCAGTGGTGTAGGATGGGGCCAAAATGTAACCCATCAATGTTAGAATGCAAGAGCACTATAGTAAAATAGAGAGCCAATGAAATCAGCCCACAGACCAAGTACGTGTTTTGGTCCAGGTTTGGAGCGGGCATTTCATTGAGGTGCGTTTAAAGGAAGACGGTGAGTGAAGACTCGTCCAACACGTATAGATTAAGTTTATTACTATAAGTTCTATGTATTTTTAAATATGCAAAAACCCGGATGTAACATGAGAACCCGGATGTAAAACCACAGTACCCAGATGGAAGACGGAAAAACCCCACTGGGAAGCCCGGATGTTGAGAAGAACCCGGATTTAGGCGCGGACGTAGGCGAAAGCATCCTAGTACCCGGATGTAGGCGCAGACGTGTACCTAGTACCCGTCCATTGGTTCTTTTCTCGATCGCTCATTGGCTCTTTTTCTCGACCGCTGATTGGTCCAAATGGAGCTGCCCATCCTTCCCAGGTTCATTTACAATCCCCTTTTGGGGTTCAAGCTCTGTATATATCGATGCCGCAACATTGTTGTCGAACCTTGCCGAAAGGGAAACCTTTTGATTTGGATGTCACCTTTTGGCCCGTGCGCACACTTCCGGACAACCCGCGCGCGTTATCTTTGCGCGTTGCGTGCTGGGTCGGCCCGGGCCAGGGTGCGGGCCGGGAAAGTTGGAGGTAGTGTTTGAGCATTCTGAAAAACCGGAAGTAACGTCACACACACTTGCGCAGACCCACCAAACCACGTGAATGTTAATTCAGGTGGATGCTCCCCCACCTAGGATTCACATGGATGCCTCACTCGACACAATAGGCCCATGAGGGGCTCACCTAGACCACAAAAACGTCTATTTCCATACCCTTTGGCTACCGCGCATGCGCAGAATGACCCTATTTCTACGCCACATCCACGCCATCAGATGCTCCATTACATAGGCTTCACATTGATACCTCACACGACCCATTCGAACCGTGAATAGCACATCTCTAACCCAAACACATCCACAAACACACCCCCAAAATGCCTGCTTTCTATACTACGACCAGGCTGCGCATGCGCAGAATGACCCTATTTCTACCCCACATCAACGCCATCAGATGCTCCATTACATAGGCTTCACATCGATACCTCACACGACCCATTCGAACCGTGAATAGCCCATCTCTAACCCAAACACACCCACACACACACCCAAAAATGCCTGCTTTCTATACTACGGCCAGGCTGCGCATGCGCAGAGTATTGACAACGTACGAACCATTAGTATAGTCAAGTGCTCCTGCATGAGAGCTTCAAAATAAGACCTCATACGACACCATTGGACCTCCAGGGACTCACCTAGACTCCAACACGTCCACCCAGTATGGATTTATACATACATTGGGCTTATACCCCAGTATATGGGTCTATATGGGGCTATATTACAAGCGTCTAGTCCGTCATTCATAATCCAGCCGTCGTCCATTAGAGAATATCCGCGTCCATAATCCAAAGACCTATTCCATATTCCATATAACAGTATTAGCACCAAATTCAAAAAGACAATCATAGTATACATAAACATAGGCTTGTTTCCTGCAAGAGAGAAGCGCTCAACAGTTTTCAATGATGCCGGCAAGACATCATGATGTTCCAAAAATATCAAATCCGTATCGCTGATCAGTATTCTTAATCCATAATATTCGTTGTAAAGTCGTCATCTAAAGAATGTTGTATCTCAGTCACGCTTTGATTGTGACTGTTCATATGAGGATCTTGAAGTACATGGGTTCATACGGCCCCTAGCCCCGGGTTAAGCGGAATTAGACACAAGTTACGAAACGTAGCGCCATAGATCTTGCACGCTACGTTCGTATTTTGCTATCAGCATGCGATATGTATCGCCAAATTTGAGAAACTTTGAGTGGAGGCGCTTGGTGGAATAGCCCTGTTTTATAAGTTTCTGCAACAATGTTTTGTGACGTTGATTAAAATCATCACATCTAACACAGGATCTAGCAAATGCTACTAAGCGAGATATGTATACGCCATATGCAGGTCCCACTGGAATATTACTATCCAGAAAGGGATAGTTTACGATGTCGAAATTGTAATCATCTCTTTTGTCATAAAGTCGACGAGAGAGAATGCCCGCTTCATTTTTATAGAGATAGAGATCTAAATAAGATGTGCCTGTAGGGCTATCTGTAGTTTCCTTCAAATCCAGTAAAGGTGGATATATATCCTTCACTGCGTCATTTATATAGCGATTATCCACAGCGAGAAGATCGTCTATATAGCGTTTGGTGAATGAGAAGGAACGGGCTTTGAATGGATCGGTTTTTGAAAGCGCCTGCATTTAGTCATATTCATAAGAGAACAGATACAGGTCAGCCAACAGGGGTGCACAATTAGTACCCATTGGAATACCTATATGCTGCTGATATATTGTGTTGCCAAATTTCACATAGATATTTTTAATGAGAAATTCAAGCAACTCTATAAACAAAGAAACATCCCATGAATGATATCTCTTGTATGTAGTCGAGCTAAAGAATGCTTTATGGCTTCCGACATTAATATATCTACGATCAGTTTTCTTGAACACAGATACTATTAATGAACTTATACGGTCAATAAGGTCCTGATGAGGGATTGTAGTATAGAGAGTCGAGAAATCCCATGTGGATACATGTCTGTACGGTATGTGACCTTTAGGGAGCGTGTCAAAAGTTTTGACGCGAACGCGTTCATTTTTGAACAGGAGGTCGTTCATTTCCGCATGCGTCAGGCCGTTCATTTTACACAGCAGCGTCAGAAAATGAACAGTCGAACGTTCATTATTGAACGTTCATATTTTTAATGCACTCTGACGTTCATTTTCGCACGTTCGTTTTCGCATGTTCATTTTCTCACGTGAGCAAACGGCTGGCGTTTGATGCGAGCAGAAATGAACAACATACAGAAAGCTGCCATCCCGATACTAAAAAACGCGCCGGATCAAATCTACTTTCTCTTCGTGTTATAGATTTTATTGTAATTTGCCACGTCTTTTGGTTCGTGTGTGTATATATTCAATGCATTCCGTAATCATGTGGAGTGGTATTACCGATGTCGGTGATTTTCTTCAATAAAAAAAGGGTAAAACTAAAAGTAAAACGTTTTTCTTTTTCTTGTCCCGTCCCCGCTTCAGCGGTTTGTCACCACCTATATATGAGTGTTCGCTTATATAATACTTGACAAGATAAATTAATGACTTCTTTATTGTTTATTTTCCCCAGTGTTTTACTTGTTTGATGTGGATTTTTACATTTCGTGAATCTCTTCTTCATCCACCAAAAAATGAGATTCTCGGTCGGGCGATCAAAAGTCATGGCCTACGGCGCTTGCATCCCGTGGATAGATTGTTTTGTCATGGACATGTTACTTTAAATGATTCTTCTTTATCAACTTACAAACGTATTCCAGCGATCTGTAATGTATGGTGTTCTATTTCGGCCAAGTTTGTGTCGCGTGGCGACTTTTAGAAACTCGCCACTCGCCACGCGCCGTGGACCTCTCCGGCGAGCGGCAACTGGCGACTTTCTGCTATCTCTTAACCTGCAAAAACTCGCCAGTCGCCACCCGCCGTAAAACACGGCGAGTTTCGCTCTATCTCTTAACCAGGAAAAACTCGCCGCGCGCCACTCGCCTGATGAACCACGGCGCGCGGCGACTGGCGACTTTTGACTTCTGGAATTCTCATGACTTTTTCTCAAGTGCGCATGCCCGGGGAGCATCAATTATCGGAATATTTTGTTCGAAACATGCTGTCAATTAATTCAATTTTAAATCTCTTCCTCGTGCATAAATATACATAATTTCTAATGAATGAACTCTCCAGCTACATCTGATGCTATGTGACTAATTTTGAAGATGTAAGCTATCTGTAATAATTAATATAGTTGTTTTTTTAAACAAGTTCTTTTTAATGCAATACGCATATAGGGCAATCTAATTTTGTCAAATGTGCAGATATTTTTTTATTAAAATACTCGTTATCCGTTTCTGTGCAGAGCTAGCATACTCTCGTTATTATCTGCTGGTATATTTTAAAAAGTTAACACCAAGACAACAATTTCAATCGTTTTTTTCATTCGTTTTATATAAGTGCCTATATATATTTATAAAACAGCATATCGTTTTCAATTCAGAATGAATCGCTTTGAATTTGTTCCTTATTTAAGATACAATAAAGCACTCGACGCGGGAATTTTGTTTTACAAGATAAAAGCAACTAATATGCTGTATGAAATATTAAGAAAGCGAATAGAGCGTCATCGTCATATTGATTAAAAAAGTAAGAAAAAATGCTAACATTTTCTCTGGATGATTGAATTTCTCTCTTCGTAAGTTTTATGTGAAAAACGGGCGAAATCTTTGTATAAGAGATCCTTTATTGCTGTTTTAATCCACAGAGCGGCTCTTTGTTGGGTTGATATTTCCTGTATCACAAACCCTACAAACTATCAAGACCCTATTTTTAAGATGAAAAGACGTATTTCTTTCAACAGTTTCCATATTTTTTTTACTTCCTCAAATTCTATGAGATCGCGACTGTGATTTATGATATTGCAACTGCATAATTGATGCTCCTCGGGCAAGCGCACTTGAGAAAAAGTCCTGAGAATTCCGGAAGTCAAAAGTCGCCAGTCGCCGTGCGCCGTGGTTTGTCCGGCGAGTGGCGCGCGGCGAGTTTTCCCAGGTTAAGAGATAGAGCGAAACTCGCCGTGTTTTACGGCGCGTGGCGACTGGCGAGTATTTGCAGGGTAAGAGATAGCAGAAAGTCGCCAGTCGCCGCGCGCCGGAGAGGTCCACGGCGCGTGGCGAGTGGCGAGTTTCACTACAGTCAAAAGTCGCCAGTCGCCGTGCGCCGTGGTTCATCCGACGAGTGGCGCGCGGCGAGTTTTTCCAGGTTAAAAGATAGAGCGAAACTCGCCGTGTTTTACGGCGGGTGGCGAGTGGCGAGTTTTTGCAGGTTAAGGGATAGCAAAAAGTCGCCAGTCACCGAGCGCCGGAGAGGTCCACGGCGCGTGGCGAGCGGCGAGTTTCTAAAAGTCGCCACGCGACGCAAACTTGGCCCAAATAGAACACCATAGCAATGCCTGGAAATGGTATAATTTTAATAAAGAAGCTGATAGTATGTATTGAAAATGAAGTTCGTGCGCTGGAAATGGGCCCTATAGAGAATACTTTGTCTGCGGGAAAGAAGGAAGGGTTTAGGCTCCGCAAAGGATATTTCAATACATTGGTCTATGAAAAATATCCATCTTCTTTAAAGAAATGTTTTGATGTGTTGGTGTTTCAACTGCGTCCTTTTGTTTTATTTACAAATGACGGGGCCCTCACAGGTTGCATAATGACGGGCGCCACATGCGTGATGAAGTCTCCACGTGAATCAATCGGTCCATATATCTTTTTTAAAGAAATGGCTTGATGTGTTGGCAATCAGAACTGTTTTATTCAAGGTTTATTTTTTTTTATCATGGAATTAAAACTTTGAACTCCGTGGTTTTATTGACAAATAGGAGACCTCACATGGCGGCCTACCTTGAGATATGACGGGAGCTGCATGGCGTCTCTGCGTGATTCAGTCGGACCATGTCTTTTTATAATGATCATACATGTAGTTTGTAGGCCTGTATACTTTCCCTGATTTACTCATTTCTTATTGAAGATAATATTACTGAAGACAAAAAATTCCCAATATCATAAGGATAAATCGTTACAAAAGTGAATGACTTTCGTATATTTATATGTCTATATTATACTTTTGTCACTATGTATTTCCTCTGCGATTACTGGGAGACGCACTAATAAGTTCGGCTTATTGCGCTCCTCGTCGTCAAATAAACTATTTAAACCAAGTGAATGGCGATATTGTGGTTACTCTGGAAATAGGGAGCTGATCAAGTTCTCTTTTCTCCCTCAGCGCGGATGCAATTGGCATATTTCCAAGCAAAAAGGAAACACGTTTTTTTTCTTTTCTTGTTCTTGATTACTATAGCGATTTATGTTCTCCATTATATATCTCTGACAAAGTTCATCCATGTGTGATCAAAGATGGAAAACTAGGCTCCAGGATTCTGACAATGTTAGTATGGAGATGTATCAATTCCAATTAAACAAATGTGAACTATAATAAATTTATAATTTCAGTTCAGGAAATGAGCTGCGGCAAATATACTTTATATTTATAAAACCAAGACAGGTGTTAAAAATTCGATGAATGCATATTAATAAATTCAAAACATGACATCTCAATGCTGGTGCATGATTGGTGGGGGGCTATGCATTCAACAACTATTGATCTAGTCCTGTTGTGAGAAGCATGGCTTTCGAACTGCATGGGGACTCATTGCATACTGTGAGTATGTATGTGTTAACGTTGGGGTATTAACTTTCAATAACATCGTTCACTCCAGCAAACAGCATGATAAAGGGCATGGAAGTCTGTGTATAAAAATAACACATTATCATGTGGATACTAAACGGGAGTGTATGGTTTGTGTGTGTGGTAAGGCGATCGAGAACCGTTTAATAATAGCTGGAAAATACTTTTACCAGGTTTACAACTATCTTCCAGGCTTGTCGATACGCTGTCACATACAAATAATGCTACGTATAATTCTATATTGTTCAATAAATTCCTGTACTCTGTGATTCACATGACACCAAAGATCCATTTTTATTATATTAAAATACATTTATTGAATTTGCCGTAGATAAACTTCAAATCTTTGCCATAGTTGCTTTGAAACAACAAAAGTACTTCTTCAGAGGAAGTGGGTTATATACCTACGAAAGCTAGTGCAAAATAAATACAGTTAAGTCTCCAAGGTGCTGCCTTTTCGAGTGTTCTGTTTTTGTTTTTTTGTTTTGTTCGTTCTGATAAGAGTCGACACGATAGCCGTAATGTGAGCCCTTCAGCGAATTCTGGCCGCTATCAAACATACTAATTTGAACGTTCAAAAAAGAATGTTCTTTTTCTGACGTTCATTTTTCTGACGGGGTAGTGTTCATTTTCTGACTGTCGAACGTGTGTTTGCTGGAAGAAAAAGAACGAATACCTGTTCATTTTCTGACGCATTCTTTTAGTTTGAACGTCAAAACTTTTGACACGCTCCCTTAGCATCAAGTTCTTCCGTAAGACATTTTGAGTTTTTCAATATCCACATACATTCAACGCCAGAGTTCTTAGAAATAGTGCCGCAATACCTTTCCCAAAATGCTTTTACCTCCTGAAGGGCCCTCAAACCTTTTTCAAAAATTTCAACGATTCGTGCCGGGACACTTCCTAACATGTTTGTCTTGACGAGACTAAGAAAACAAATCCAAACAACCATCCGCAAATGTATAGAAGTAGGTTTCCCAGTGGGACAAACATTGGTCCTATACCCCAGTATGGGACTATATGGGTCTATATGGGGCTATAGATCTCGAACTTTTTTCAAAAATTTCACCGTTTCGTGCCGGGACACTTCCTATCATGTTTGTCTTGACGAGACTAAGAAAACAAATCCAAACAACCATACCGCAAATGTATAGAAGTAGGTTTCCCAGTGGGACAAACATTGGTCCTATACCCCAG
>JAVTVY010000119.1:0-36747 GCA_036873755.1 Hanleya hanleyi
ATGCATATAAATGTCTGCAGTTACTTCCCTTGAGATTGGTTTGGGCTCCGAGTTCATATAGGAATCTGAATAGTAAATTGCAAAATGTCATTCAGATGCCTTAGTAAAACATTACGTGGCGATTCTGATTCAAAATAGTAAATTAATTTGATTGTAACCGGAATTCTTAAATGATTTGGACATCAGATTGGCTTCCCCCTAATTAGATTCAAGGGCCAAAACTCTGTAGCATCATTAACAAATTTATACATCATACAGGATTATTTGCCCCTGAATGTAACTTTTGCTTCAAACATCAATTTCGGCTCGTAATTTATCGCCCTGAACTTATCTACACTATTTTGGCACTTCACAATATCAATAGAAGACAACATTGCTCATGTTAGTCCAGTATTGCTACTTAATATAGTGATTTCAATGATACTTCGTCCAGCATGTCTTCACGGTATACTGGTTGGGGAAACTCTAGCAATCAGGCGTCAAAATGCAAAGTTGAAATGAATGTATTTAATACATAATGGAGAAAGCCCGGACTATATATCCAACTTAGTTACTCCACTAGTTGGACACACAACTCCGTATAATCTGAGAAACGATGCAAATTGTGTGACTCCTAGAACTCGGTTAAATATTCTAAAAAAATCATTTATTCCAACGACAATCCATGCATGGAATAACCTTGATAATGATATAAGAAACAATCCATCAGTCAGTGCTTTTTACCATTCAATTACTAATATACGTCGCTCAGCAAAATTTACTCTAGTGGGTTCAAGAAAACTCAATATCATACACACCCAGTTGAGGCACCGTCGCAGTCAACTGAACGCTGATCTAATACGGAGAAATCTATCAAAAACTGCAGGCTACAGCTGCGGGGAACCAAGCGAGGACGCTCATCATTTCTTCTTTACATGTCCTTTATACAATAATATAAGGGCGAAATGCACGTCAACCCATCTCCAAATTATACACTCCCCACTTGCTCTGGGAGAATGAATTCTTGCCATCTAAAGCTAATACCGTTATGTTTGAAGCCATTCAGAAATTTATAAAGAACATTCAATGATTCAACCATTAACCGATTAATAATCTAAGTGGCCTCAGGTGAAACATAATACATTATGTTGCGCGAGGTAACACCGCGTGTTACTTGGGGACATTCCTACATCAATTAATGGAGCTTGAAATGTGCGAAATTATGTTTATTATTTCAGTGCACCTAAACAACTTCATAAATATATATATAGTTTATATTGTATTAATATATATATATGTAATTATGTCTGTTATGTTATATGCACGTATTGTAGAATGTATTTCTGTAGGGAGAGGGGTGAAAAAGATGTAAGAATTGATCCCAATCTCATGTACAAATGGTGCAATATATAAGTTTAAACCAAACCAGTATACAGATCACTTGGGGCGCCAACTTCATGTGGGTTGGACAAACTTGCAAAATAGATTACTGGATCAATATAATTTATTCTGGCCGTAACAACCACAACTATTACTGACTACCGAATCCTTGTACATTTATGCATTTAACTACAGTAAGCATGGTTACTGTTTAATTATTGTTACTTTTTACTGTTAACTGTACTTGAAATATGAGAAATGAACTGGTTATTGACATATAACATGTTCTCGAGTTATTCCCTTTTCTTCGGTACTTTGTTCCAATACTACTCGAAAGCCATTATCGAGAATTACGAAATACAATAAGAATGGGAAAAAACCGTTAGAACGTCAATAAGAACCAGCTCTAAGGACAAATCAGCTATTCTGACAATTAAGGTATTATTCCCATGCTTAGAAACACTTTCCTTGCCAATATCACTTTATGTGCAAGGGGCAATACTCTGCGATAACCTTTCTATGCATAGAGATGTCTGCAGTTACTTCCCCTGAGATAGGTTTGGGGCTCCGAGTTCATATCGCAATCGGATTAGTAAATTGCAAAATGTCATTCAGATGCATTATACAACCAGAATAGATAGAATGCATTATACAGGTGTTTCGGTGTATATAAACAATGTTTTCAGTTACTCACAATTAATTAAAACATTGCGTGGCGATTCTGATTCAAAATAGTATATTAATTTGATTGTAACCGGAATTCTTAAATGATTTGGACATCAGCTTGACTTCCCCCTATTTAGATTCAAGGGCCAAAACTCTGTAGCATCATTAAGAAGTTTACACATAATACAGGATTATTTGGCCCTGAATGTAACTTTTATTTCAAACATCAATTTCGGCTCGTAATTTATCGCCCTGAACTTGTTTACACAATTTTGGCACTTCACAATATTAATAGAAGCCAACATTGCTCAAGTTAGACCAGTATTGCTACTTAATATAGTGATTTCAATGATACTTCGTCCAGCATGGCTTCAAAGTATACAGGTTGGGAAACTCTAGCAATCAGACGTCAAAATGCAAAGTTGAAATTAATGTATTTAATACATAATGGAGAAAGCCCAGACTACATATCCAACTTAGTTCTCCAATAGTTGGACAAACACCTCCGTATAATCTGAGAAACGTTGCAAATTATGTGACCCCTAGAACTCGGTCAAGTATTCAAAAAAAATATTTATTCCATTGACAATCCATGCATGGAATAAACTTGATAATGACTCGTAGGTTCAAGAAAACACAATAACAGACACACCCAGTTGAGGCACCGCTACAGTCAACTGAATACTGACCTAATACGGAGAAATCTATCAAATACTGCAGGCTGCAGCTGCGGGGATCCAAGCGAGGACGCTCATCATTTCTTCTTTACATGTCCTTTATACAATAATATAAGGGGCGAAATGCACGTCAACCTATCTCCAAATTATACATTCCCCAACTTGCTCTGGGAGAATGAATCTTTGCCATCTAAAGCTAATACCGATATGTTTGAAGCCATTCAGAAATTTATAAACAACAGTCAAAGATTCAACCATTAACCGATTAATAATCTCAGTGGCCTCATGTGAATCATAATACATTATGTTGCGCGAGGTAACACCGCGTGTTACATGGGGACATTCCTACATCAATCAATGCAGCTTGAAATGTGCGAAATTATGTTTATTATTTCAGTGCACCTGAACAACTTCATAAATATATATAGTTTATATTGTATTAATATATATATATGTAATTATGTCTGTTATGTTATATGTACGTATTGTAGTATGTATTTCTGTAGGGAGAGGGGTGAAAAAGTTGTAAGAATTGATCCCAATCCCATGTGCAAATGGTACAATAAACTGGATCAATACAATTTATTCTGGCCGTAACAACCAGAACTATTACTGACTACCGAATCCTTGTACATTTATGCATTTAACTACAGTAAGGATGGTTATTGTTTAATTATTGTTACTTTTTACTGTTAAGTGCACTTGAAATATGAGAAATGAAACTGGTTATTGACATATAACATGTTCTCGAGTTATTCCCTTTTCTGCGGTACTTTGTTCCAATACTACTCGAAAGCCATTATCGAGAATTACGAAATACAATAAGAATGGGATAAAACCGTTAGAACGTCAATAAGAACCCAACTCTAACGACAAATCAGCTATTCTGGCAATTAAACTATTATTCCCATGCTTAGAAACACTTTCCTTTCCAATATCACTTTATGTGCAAGGGGCAATACTCTGCGATAACATTTCTATGCATATAAATGCCTCTAGTTAATTCCCTCGAGATTGGTTCGGGGCTCCGAGTTCATATAGCAATCTGATTAGTAAATTGCAAAATGTCGTTCAGATGCATTACGATGCATAAAACATTACGTGGCGATTCTGATTCAAAAATGTAGTTTGTACCGGCACAGCGTGAAGGAACAAACTAATGTTTGTGCTGTATTGGTCAATGCCTGAAGGGAGGCGGGGCTAAACGGGGGCGTGGTCGAGCCACGTGGTTAGTTTGTGAGATGCGGGGCGCATGGTCATTCTAGAGTTTTCCCTCTCAACGTGCAGCACATATTTTTTCAACCTCTGAATCTCGAGCAGTTTTTAGCCGCGATGACCGAAGCATCGAATCAGAGCAACACGGCTAATTCAGTGACTGGACCCAGCAACACAGCAGGATCTCAGGGACAGAATATTATTGTCTTGTCCGACATGATAGCAACAGAAGTGGCAAAGGCAGTCCGTAATTCTACGTCGGATATCTGCGAGCATATGGAAGCCATAGTCGCTATACGAAGATGGGCGCGATGCATGCAGACATAATATCTGGTCAAAAACGCGCTGCTAGTGAGCAAGTGTCGGAAATGAAGCGCCTAAAGTCATCCGTCGACAAGTCTTACATTTTTACGAAAAAGGGTAACGAAAAGCAATACAGATTCAACGCTGGGATTTTGCAACAAGTTGAGGAAGCTCACGAGGCGATCACCGATGGACGAGCAGACGAGGCGACCGAAAAGGTACAAGCTGGTATGAAGGAGATAAAATCCAGACAAAAACATATCCTACTCGCAGATAAATCGGAGTACGGATGGAGAGTTGTCGAGGAATACATTCAGGACGACCTCGCCTCGGACGAGGAAGATGAGGCGCGAATTCGGAAGAGTGAAACAAGAGCCGCTATAACAAGGCTAAGAGAGTCGCGGGGACGGGGCGTTGGAGGACGTGGTCGCGAGAGTAGAGGAAATTATTATCCCTCAACCTAAATCGTAGCATTTCCATTGGTCAGTTTACTAGGGTGTAAAAATCCGTACACCCGGATCTTTCCATGTCAGGTCCCTCTAACGGAAGGGCTCCCAGGGGATAAAAATTCACGATTCACGTGCGAAAGCAGACATGGCGGATCTCCACTTCAAGACTTCCAACTTAAATTTTCCACTATTTCTGGCGTGCGATACCATGATATTGACCAGAATACCATCATAATCTGAGTATTCTACTTCTCGCATGTCGAGAATATAAATATAACGAACACGCGAAAATTATGCATAATCGCTACCGAACCAGGGTCGGCGAGTTGTGCGCTTTCAAAGATCATTTCACGAAAACAACCCACAATATTATACACAACCGTTCATATTTGATGAAAGGAAGTCTTGCTGCATCACGTTCAATCAATCTTTTAGACGCACATACCTTGTAAATGGTTATATTTAGGGTCAAAATTGAACACTGTCACAGCTCGGCGTCCGTGTTGCGCGTCTACATTACTCGCGTAGACAACGCGTTTTGTCAAAATGGAGACTGGTTTCGTAAATGGACAGACACATATATGCTGAATTTCCGTGGTAAAGTTTCAGAAAAATTGCCTTTTTAACTCTATAATTCGATATGTTAATTAAAAAATGCTTTCGGGATAATAAATTCGTTATTCAGGTTTTTCCCAGGGTGTATGAAAAGTTATGACCCTCCCTGAAACTTCGGCTGACGCCTCAGGGTGTTTCTGGGAGGGTCATAACTTTTCATACACCCTGGGAAAAACTTGAATAACTAATATTATTCCATCGGATTACCGGCATCGACACCGATGCAAGCCTTTATTGGCGGAACACAGTCCGGGATTACCCCAGTGGGTAGGGGAAGCACCGGAACATCCAGAAATTCACAGTGCTGGGCCTGTTTGAAATTCGGCCACTATCGTTCTGCGCCTGCAATGAGGCCCGCTGATCAGATAAGTACCGATAGTTTTTCATTGTTGGAACCAGATCTCGAATTGAATTTATTTAGCGGATATTGTGATTTGGGGAACGACTGTGCTTTGGGGAATGATTCTGCTTCAGATTTTCTTGACGATTCACAAGACTGTCATAGATACACACAAACAACTCAAAACACAGAATATACTGGGTTGGAAAGTTCAGATTTATTGTTTATTGCATATCCACTAAATGGCGCCAAATCGGGCGAATTTATCGCAGCCATGTATCCGAATGTCGAAATAATGTACCAAAGTGGGGTTAATTCAGTTCTCTTCACTGATGATCACCAGCGTGATCACACGCATGGCCAACATACCATCCAATCTGAAATAGTTTCTGATATCGTAATAACATGTCAGTCAAACTGCAAACGGAGACAGTTTTCTCGTCCAATCAGACAATGATATTATAGGCACTCTCCACGTGGCCGACTGAAGGAGAAGATAGAAAAGTGAACGGAAGTTGGGGCAAGTGGATACGTGCTTGACGTTATACAAAACGGATATAGCATCCCATTTATAGAAACACCGACAAGCAAAATATTAAAGAACAACAAATCAGCTCTTGATCGCCCCAAATTTGTTCACACAGAAATCCAAAAGTTGGCCTCTTTAGGTTGCATCTCTCGGGTAGACACATGTCCTGTAGTAGTCAATCCATTGACAATAGCTGAAAAGGATGGAAAATGTAGACTTATTTTAGATTGCAGACACATAAATTTATTTGTGTACAAAAACAAATTCAGAATGGAGGATATCACAACTGCAAAACAAATGTTCCAACCAGGGGATTTTTTATTCACATTTGACATCCACTCGGCTTTTCACCATATTGACATAGCACTGACGCATTGGCCATATTTAGGTTTTTCCTGGAAATATGGTGAAGAGACGAACTAATATGTTTTCAATGTTCTTCCGTTCGGAATATCGAGCGGGCCTTTTCTGTACACTAAATCGACAAAACCCATGGTTTCACACTGGAGAGGCAAGGGAATTAGAGCAATCATGTACATAGACGATGGGATTGTTGCCAGTAGGAACAGACAACAAGCAATACTAGACAGCAATACGGTCAGAAGGGACCTAGACGAGTTTGGCTTTATTAAAAGTGAGGGAAAATATGTTTGGGATCCATCACAACAGCAAACATGGTTGGGTCATAGGTTAGATTTGGAAAATTGCAAGCTTTATGTCACGGACAAAAGAGTACACAAATTGAGGCTGGCAATGGAGACAGTATTACACCGTGTTGAGGAATGGGGAATAACCAGCGCAAGGGAATTGGCTGACATCACTGGTCAAGTAATGTCGATGTCGCATGCCCTCGGTAAACAGGCTCAGTTAAGGTCGCGGTACTTGTATTACTGTATCGAAACATGGCAATCATGGGACAGCCCATTGACTCTAAGTGCCAGCGCTAAAGAGGAGCTTCTTTTTTTGGCTCAACAACGTTTCAAAACTAAATGGGTCCAATTGGTCAAACGATTCAAAGGCCACCAGGATTGTGCACTCCGATGCTTCAAACTCTGGTTATGGTGCATATCTTGTAACTGGTGACGAAAATTGTCACACAATAGCACAGGGTATGTGGTCAGAGGAGGAGTCAAAGAAAAGCTCCACATGGAGAGAACTCCAGGCACTCTGGCTGTCTTTAAACGATTTGAGCCAGTTTATTTCAAATCAGAGATTGAAATGGTTTACTGACAATATGAATGTATGTTGTATTGCCGAAAAGGGAAGCATGAAATCAGATCTACAACACATAGCTTTGCAGATATATACCTTCTGTAAGCAACTCAATGTTATACTGGAAGTGCAGTGGATTCCAAGGGACGAAAACAAGAGAGCAGACCTTTATAGTAGGATCATAGACAATGAAGACTGGGGACTAAGTGTAGACTTGTTCACTTACCTGGACAAAAGGTGGGGTCCTCATAGTGTAGACAGGTTTGCGGCCGACCACAACTCAGTTTGCGAGCGATTTAATTCTAGATACTGGTGCCAAATACAGAGGGCGTAGATGCGTTCACGTTCGATTGGGGTGGAGGCGAGAACAACTGGCTGTTGCCGCCTCCAAGGCTGATTTGCCGTACATTGTATCACCTGGCAGAATGCCAAGGAAAGGGTACTTTGGTGGTCCCTATGTGGAAATCGGCACCTTACCGGGTCTAGATAGCGCCAGATGGCATGCACTTGTCTAAATCTGTCAAGGACTGGTACATTATCCCAAACTTGCATTGTTCAATAAAGAAGGGAAAGGCCAGAAACGAATTGTTCAATGGCGAAACGCTATCTTTCAAAATGTTAGCTCTCAGAATAGAGCATCATGCCGGGGAAAGGAAAACCCTGCAGTCACAATATTTTTGCACCAACACTTATTTATGTTCTATATGCAGGTGGGCATGGTAGGCATGGCCTCATAGGACGAGAGTGGAGCAGTTCAGAACTGGGCCAAAATATGTCTTAGGATGACTAGAAAATACTGGCATTGTCATAGGAAGACATTGTTTTCAGGCCACAGGATGGCCCATGGTTAAATATTACGAATAGAACAAGAACCTGTTGGCGTGATGCACCATGGGTGTAACCATATGACTAGATAAAGTGATCTAAGACCTGTATATAATATGTGTATAATTTTTTCTTTATTCAGACCCGCTGATACACTGTTCCAGTACATGGAAAAGTTTACAGGAGATGAGCCAGCAAGACGAGGAACTTAACGCTATCTTCCAGAAAATGCCGAGCATCTCTATGACGTCTAGGGCACAGTCTACAGGAAAGAACTATGATCACGGTTCTCAGAGATGGCACAATTTTGCTTCTTCTAAGAACTTCAATTCTTTACCAGCTGACCCCCTTAATTTCGCGTTCTTCTTGTGCAAATTGATAAATACCGGCGTTGGCATCAACAATGTATATTCAGTGTTTTATGGCGTAAACTGGTATCATGACATGGCCAACGAATGTATTTGTTAAAAACCTTCTTGAGTCTGCAAAACGATCACTTTCAAAGCCAGTTAAAAACAAGAAAAACGTTGTCACCACTGAACACTTACAAGAACTATGCAATATGGCAGCTAATGACTGACCTCACTAATGTCCGCGATATCAGCATAGCACTGCTGCGATTTGAAGGATTTATGCGTTTCAGCGAACTTTCTCAGATAAAATGTAGCGAGGTGTCTATTATGTCAGACCATGTCCGCATCTTAATACCAAAGAGCAAGACTGACCAAATTCGCAAAGGCTCCGAAGTAGTCATCTCTAGAACAGGGAGTATTACCTGTCCAGTGGCGTGGTTAGAGAAATACTGTAAATTTTCTGGTTCTGACTTAAATTCAGATAATTATTTGTTCAAGCCAATCTACAAGTCCAAGAACAAGCAGGGTTTGATTTCTAAGAATAAGAAAGTTAGTTACACGACTTGCAAAGAGCACATTGTTCGTAAACTTAAATCTGTAGATAAATCCGGTAATTTTGGCCTTCATTCTTTAAGAGCTGGCGGAGCGAGCAAAGCTTCGTCCAAGGGTATAACAGGGGTTGCACTAAAATGTCACGGTCGTTGGAAGACTGACACAGCAAAAGACATGTATCTTGAAGAAGATCTGAACACTAGGCTGGAGGTATCAACAAAAATTGGGTTTGTAATTCTGTATGCTCTCATCAGATTCCCCTTTGGCTAGCATGATAAGTCGTCTATTTGTACGAGCTGCACAACTGGAATAAACTCACACCTTATGTTTTTATTCATGACTTGGGGTCATTTGCTTTATTAGGACAGGTGGCAATAGGAAGGGAGAACAAACATGTAGTTTGTACCGGCACAGCGTGGAGGAACAAACTAATGTTTGTGCTGCACTGGCCAATGCCTAAAGGGAGGCGGGACTAAGCGGGGGCATGGTCGAGCCACGTGGTTAGTTTGTGAGATGCGGGGCGCATGGTCATTCTAGAGTTTTCCCTCTCAACGTGCAGCACATATTTTTTATTCACAGCCCAATTTTCATGTGTGTTAACCCATCCCAATGGTAACAGTATTATAGTAAATGACACCTATGCTTTTCCCAGAGTCTTTTCCATTACATCCGGTTCATGGTTTATCCCTGAGTTTTAAGTTTTAATGCCAGGTTGTCAACCATATACACCAATGTATGGTGTATTATTATAGTATATTACATGATAAGATATGATATGACTATATGATGTTATATGAGCATTGGTCTACCATGATAAGTCGTCTATTTGTACGAGCTGCACAACTGGGATAAACTCACACCTTTTGTTTTTATTCATGACTTGGGGTCATTTGCTTTATTAGGACAGGTGACAATAGGAAGGAGAAAAATAGTAAATTAATTTGATTGTAACCGGAATTCTTAAATGATTTAGACATTAGATTGACTTCCCCCTAATTAGATTCAAGGGCCAAAACTCTGTAGCATCATTAACAAATTTATACATAATAAAGGATTATTTGCCCCTGAATGTAACTTTTATTTCAAACATCAATTTCGGCTCGTCATTTATCGCCCTGAACTTATATACACTATTTTGGCACTTCACAATATTAATAGAAGCCAACATTGCTCAAGTTAGTCCAGTATTGCTACTTAATATAGTGATTTCAATGATTCTTCGTCAAGCATGTCTTCACAGTATACTGGTTGGGAAACTCTAGCAATCAGACGCTAAAATGCAAAGATGAAATGAATGTATTTAATACATGACGGAGGAAGACCGGACTATATATCCAACTTAGTTACTCCACTAGTTGGACAAACAACTCCGTATAATCTGAGAAACGATGCAAGTTATGTGACTCCTAGAACTCGGTTAAATATTCTAAAAAAATCATTTATTCCATCGACAATCCATGCATGGAATAACCTTGATAATGATATCAGAAACAAACCATCAGTCAGTGCTTTTTACCATTCAATTACTAATATACGTCGCTCAGCAAAATTTACTCCAGTGGGTTCAAGAAAGCGCAATATCATACACACACAGTTGAGGCACCGTTGCAGTCAACTGAACGCTGACCTAATACGGAGAAATCTATCAAATACTGCAGGCTGCATCTGCGGGGATCCAAGCGAGGACGCTCATCATTTCTTCTCTACATGTCCTTTATACAATAATATAAGGGCGAAATGCACGTCAACCTATCTCCAAATTATACACTCCCCCACTTGCTCTGGGAGAATGAATCCTTGCCATCTAAAGCTAATACCGATATGTTTGAAGCCATTCAGAAATTTATAAAGAACAGTCAAAGATTCAACCATTAACTGATTAATAACCTCAGTGGCCTCAGGTGAAACATAATACATTATGTTGCGCGAGGTAACACCACATGTTACATGGGGACATTCCTACATCAATTAATGCAGCTTGAAATGTGCGAAATTATGTTTATTATTTCAGTGCACCTGAACAACTTCATAAATATATATAGTTTATATTGTATTAATATATATATATATGTGTAATTATGTCTGTTATGTTATATGCACGCATTGTAGTATGTATTTCTGTAGGGAGAGGGGTGAAAAAGTTGTAAGAATTGATCCCAATCCCATGTACAAATGGTACAATAAATAAGTTTAAACCAAACCAGTATACAGATCACCTGGGGCGCCAACTTCATGTGGGTTGGACAAACTTGCAAAATAAACTGGATCAATTCAATTTATTCTGGCCGAAACAAGCAGAACTATTACTGACTACCGAATCCTTGTACATTTATGCATTGAACTACAGTAAGCATGGTTACTGTTTAATTATTGTTACTTTTTACTGTTAACTGTACTTGAAATATGAGAAATGAACTGGTTATTAACATAACATGTTCTCGAGTTATTCCCTTTTCTTCGGTACTTTGTTCCAATACTACTCGAAAGCCATTATCGAGAATTACGAAATACAATAAGAATGGGATAAAGCCGTTAGAACGTCAATAAGAACCAACTCTAACGACAAATCAGCTATTCTGGCAATTAAACTATTATTCCCATGCTTAGAAACACTTTCATTTCCAATATCACTTGATGTGCAAGGGGCAATACTCTGCGATAACATTTCTATGCATATAAATGCCTGCAGTTACTTCCCTTGAGATTGGTTTGGGGCTCCGAGTTCATAAAGAAATCTGATTAGTAAATTGCAAAATGTCGTTCAGATGCCTTAGTAAAACATTACGTGGCGATTCTGATTCAAAATAGTAAATTAATTTGATTGTAACCGGAATTCTTAAATGATTTGGGCATCAGATTGACTTCCCCCTAATTAGATTCAAGGGCCAAAACTCTGTAGCAGCATTAACAAATTTATCCATAATAAAGTATTATTTGCCCCTGAATGTAACTTTTACTTCAAACATCGATTTCGGCTCGTAATTTATCGCCGTGATCTTATCTACACTATTTTGGCACTTCACAATATTAATAGAAGCCAACATTGCTCAAGTTAGTCCAGTATCGCTACTTAATATAGTGATTTCAATGATACTTCGTCCAGCATGGCTTCACAGTATACTGGTTGGGAAACTCTAGCAATCAGACGTCAAAATGCAAAGTTGAAATGAATGTATTTAATACATAATGGAGAAAGCCCGGACTATATATCCAACTTAGTTACTCCACTAGTTGGACAAACAACTCCGTATAATCTGAGAAACGATGCAAATTATGTGACTCCTAGAACTCGGTTAAATATTCTAAAAAAATCATTTATTCCATCGACAATCCATGCATGGAATAACCTTGATAATGATATAAGAAACAAACCATCAGTCAGTGCTTTTCACCATTCAATTACTAATATACGTCGCCCAAAAAAAAATTTACTCCAGTGGGTTCAAGAAAACTCAATATCATACACACCCAGTTGAGGCACCGTTGCAGTCAACTGAACGCTGACCTAATACGGAGAAATCTGCCAAATACTGCAGGCTGCAGATGCGGGGATCCAAGCGAGGACGCTCATCATTTCTTCTTTACATGTCCTTTATACAATAATATAAGGGCGAAATGCACGTCAACCTTTCTCCAAATTATACACTCCACCACTTGCTCTGGGAGAATGAATCCTTGCCATCTAAAGCTAATACCGATATGCTTGAAGCCGTTCAGAAATTTATAAAGAACAGTCAAAGAAGCACCCATTAACCGATTAATAATCTCAGCATCCTCAGGTGAAACATAATACATTATGTTGTGCGAGGTAACACCGCGTGTTACATGGGGACATTCCTACATCAATTAATGCAGCTTGAAATGTGCAAAATTATGTTTGTTATTATTTCAGTGCACCTCAACAACTTCATTGTAGTATGTATTTCTGTAGGGAGAGGGGTGAATAAGTTGTAAGACATTGACCCCAATCCCATGTACAAATGGTACAATAAATAAGTTTAAACCAAATCAGTATACAGATCACTTGGGGCGCCAACTTCATGTGGGTTGGAATATGACTTGCAAAATAAACTGGGTCAATACAATTCATCCTGGCCGTAACAACCAGAACTATTACTGACTACCGAATCCTTGTACATCATGCTTTTAACTACGGTAAGCATGGTTACTGTTTAATTATTGTTAATTTGTACTGTTAACTGTACTTGAAATATGAGAAATAAACTGGTTATTGACATATAACATGTTGTCGAGTTATTCTCTTTTCTTCGGTATTTTGTTCCAATACTACTCGAAAGCCATTATCGAGAATTACCCCCTAATTACTTTTCTTACCTCTTGAGCTAGGGGGCTGAAACTCACCACAGTATACCCTTGGGTCAAGCTCTAAAAGAAAATGTAAAAAAAATCCAAGATGGTCGCTTTCATGACGCCACAGTGACGTCATTATGAGAAACGGTATTTTTTGGTCGATTTTTCGGTCGGATTTTCCGAATATTTTATTCATGCAATTTCTCAGCAAAAACAGGATAATAAATTAATAAAAATTAATGTGATGTAAAATAAAAAGAGTTTTTGTCCACTTTTCATCGCAGAAATTTTGAAGAAATATGACAAACCCATCACTTTTCTGGGACCCCACATGGCCGCCATCTTGAATTTACCCATGATTCTCTCCTCAGGGGGTCATGCAAGTAGGCTCAAAATGACCCCAATATGATAAACTATAAAGTCACGGAGTTTCAGCTCTGTATTTTTTGTCGTTCCGGAGATAACGCAGAAAGTTTGGTAGGGGACCATTTTGCCCCCCTTCCCCCAGGCCAAGTAGGGTTAAAACATTGCGTTGCGATTCTGATTCAAAATAGTAAATTGATTTGATTGTAACCGAGATTCTTAAATGATTTGGACATCAGCTTGACGTCCCCTGATTAGATTCAAGGGCCAAAACTCTGTAGCATCATTAACAAGTTTATACATAATCTAGCAATATTTGAACCTGAATGTAACTTCTACTTCAAACATCAATTTCGACTCGTAATTTATCGCCCTGAACTTGTTTACACTATTTTGGCACTTCGTAATATTAAAAGAAGCCAACATTGTTCAAGTTACTCCAGTATTACTACTTAATATAGTGATTTCAATGATACTTCGTCCAGCATGGCTTCACATTATACTGGTTGCGAAATTCTAGCAATCAGACGTCAAAATGCAAAGTTGAAATTAATGTCTTTAATAGATAATGGACAAAGCCCAGACTATATATCCAACTTAGTTACTCCACTAGTTGGACAAACAACTCCGTATAATCCGAGAAACGATGCCCATTATGTGACGCCTAGAACTCGGTTAAGTATTCTAGAAAAATCATTTATTCCATCGACAATCCATGCATGGAGTAACCTTGATAATGACATAAGAAACACACCATCAGTCAGTGCTTTTCACCATTCAATTACTAATATACGTCGCCAAGCAAAATTTACTCTAGTGGGTTCAAGAAAACTCAACATCACACACCCAGTTGAGGCACCGTTGCAGTCAACTGAATACTGACCTAATACGGAGAAATCTATCAAATACTGCAGGCTGCAGCTGCGGGGAACCAAGCGAGGACGCTCATCATTTCTCCTTTACATGTCCTTTATACAATAATATAAGGGGCGAAATGCACGTCAACCTACCTCCAAATTATACACTCCACCACTTGCTCTGGGGGAATGAATCCTTGTCATTTAAAGCTAATACCGATATGTTTGAAGCCGTTCAGAAATTTATAAAGAACAGTCAAAAATTCAACCATTAACCGATTTATAATCTCAGCGGCCTCAGGTGAAACATAATACATTATGTTGCGCGAGGTAACACCGCGTGGTACATGGGTACATTCCTACATCAATTAATGCAGCTTGAAATGTGCAAAATTATGTTTGTTATTATTTCAGTGCACCTCAACAACTTCATAAATATATATAGTTTATATTGTATTAATATGTCTGTTATGTTATATGCGCGTATTGTAGTATGTGTTTCTGTAGGGAGAGGGGCGAAGAAGTTGTAAGAACTTGACCCCAATCCCATGTACAAATGATACAATAAATAAGTTTAAACCAAACCAGTATACAGATCACTTGGGGGCCAACTTCATGTGGGTTGAACTAACTTGCAAAAAAACCTGGGTCAATACAATTTATTCTGGCCGTAACAACTAGAACTATTACTGACTACCGGATCTTTGTAATTTATGTATTTAACTACAGTAAGCATGGCTACTGTTTAATTATTGTTACTCTTTACTGTTAACTGTACTTGAAATATGGGAATAAACTGATTATTGACATATAACATGTTTTCTTCGGTATTTTGTTCCAATACTACTCGAAAGCCATTATCGAGAATTACGAAATACAATAAGAATGGGATAAATCCGTTAGAACATCAATAAGAACCAACTCTAACGATAAATCACCTATTCTGGCAATTAAAGTATTATTCCCATGCTTAGAAACACTTTCCTTGCCAATATCACTTTATGTGCAAGGGGCAATACTCTGCGATAACCTTTCTATGCATAGAGATGTCTGCAGTTACTTCCTCTGAGATAGGTTTGGGGCTCCGAGTTCATATCGCAATCGGATTAATAAATTGCAAAATGTCATTCAGATGCCTTGTACAACCAGAATAGGTAGAATGCATTATGCAGGTGTTTCGGTGCATATAAACAATGTTTTCAGTTACTCACAATTAATTAAAACATTGCGTGGCGATTCTGATTCAAAATAGTATATTAATTTGATTGTAACCGGAATTCTTAAATGATTTGGACATCAGCTTGACTTCCCCCAATTGAGATTCAAGGGCCAAAACTCTGTAGCATCATTAACAAGTTTACACATAACACAGGATTATTTGCCCCTGAATGTAACTTTTATTTCAAACATCAATTTCGGCTCGTAATTTATCGCCCTGAACTTATTTACACAATTTTGGCACTTCACAATATTAATAGACGCCAACATTGCTCAAGTTAGACCAGTATTGCTGATTAATATAGTGATTTCAATGATACTTCGTCCAGCATGGCTTTAAAGTATACAGGTTGGGAAACTCTAGCAATCAGACGTCAAAATGCAAAGTTGAAATTAATGTATTTAATACATAATGGAGAAAGCCCAGACGATATATCCAACTTAGTTACTCCAATAGTTGGACAATCAACTCCGTATAATCTGAGAAACGTTGCAAATTATGTGACCCCTAGAACTCGGTCAAGTATTCTAAAAAAATCATTTATTCCATTGACAATCCATGCATGGAATAAACTTGATAATGACATAAGAAACATATCAGCAGTCACTGCTTTTTATCATTCAATCACTAATGTACGTCGCCCAGCAAAATTTACTCGTGGGTTCAAGAAAACTGAATAACACACACACCCAGTTGAGGCACCGCTGCAGTCAACTGAATACTGACCTAATACGGAGAAATCTATCAAATACTGCAGGCTGCAGCTGCGGGGAACCAAGCGAAGAGGCTCATCATTTCTTCTTTACATGTTCTTTATGTAACCCGGGATTTCGGGCAATTTCACTGTCCGATTATAATAGAGACGAAAACACAGATAGTTCAATTGAAGAAATCCAAACTTGAACATTTATTTACAAGGAGAGTCAGGTCTTGTATTGGTTAATTCGACGCAATACCATTTCATGTATTTCAACACACAGTACCAGTCCACTGGATATTTAAACCCAATGCTGCTTATCGGATAAATCAGCACAGTACAGTAGTCCAACACCATATAGTTTACCGGGTAGTTCAGCAAAATGTGGTTTACTGGGTGGTTCAACACAACATAGGTTACCGGGCAGTTCAATTAAACGTAGGTTACCGGGTAGTTCAACACAACGAATTTACAGTATAGTTCAACACAACATAGGTCACCGGGCAGTTCAATTAAAAGTAGGTTACCGGGTAGTTCAACACAACATAGGTTACTGGATAGCTCAATAACTCAGCAAATAATAATACGTCTCTCTCTAGTCCCGAGTTCGCATGTTCTACATTCCCTGGCTGGTTCCCACAGGCAAGGTTTGGTTACCTGCGAAATATGATAACAAATGCTCAGTACAGTTGAGCGAGCAACATTGCACGATCAACAATGCGGTGGCGAATGGGGTATATCAATTCACAATATCAAAAATAAAAATAAGCATCACTATTGCAAAGAAGACAGATATTTTGTCTTATCAAGTTACACTCTACTTAAAATGTATTCACATATAAAGGAAATAAAAATAATATTCACTTTATAGTCTACATGGCAGAATTCAGCAATTCCAATGTTGTTTACAATGTCTATTATATAGAACAAGGGAGACAATTCTGGATTATTTCACCAAACTAGAACATGCTCAACTTTGTGTGATTTCTTAGTAATCAGTCAAACGAATAATTAT
Organism: Hanleya hanleyi; assembly: GCA_036873755.1. Classification (NCBI taxonomy): domain Eukaryota; kingdom Metazoa; phylum Mollusca; class Polyplacophora; order Lepidopleurida; family Hanleyidae; genus Hanleya; species Hanleya hanleyi. The sequence continues at coordinate 17,558 of JAVTVY010000119.1, forward strand.
TTCTATTAACAATAATTATTTAGGCTTTTGAATGTCATAAAGACTTCACCTAAAAACCTCAGAAAGCTGTGCATAGAACACACCTCGTTTCAACATGATCGTCTAACAACAACAACCCCATACTATTACTGCAATGGCGCACGTGGTTATGCTGAGGGGAGTCAAAAAGACTTATTTCTGACTAATTCCTGCATTGTCGTCATATAATAACGACTTAATTCAGATCTTCAGAATGTTAGATTACAAGTTACGACATTTAGATTGGTAGAATTACACCCACCTGCGAAATATGATAACAAATGCTCAGTACAGTTGAGCGAGCAACATTGCACGATCAACAATGCGGTGGCGAATGGGGTATAACAATTTACAATATCCCGATCCCTAACGATGGGTCACGCCCCCACAAGGCGATGAATTGCAACACTTAGTTATCTCCCCTAGACCATTACCAATCGTAGTTTCACAATAATACAGTCGAGCTTGAATAAAAAGAAAAAGAAATGGGGGTTAGTACCATAGGTACTCAGGAAATATATACATACTCCAAAATATGACCAGGCCACATTCGACCCTTTAAAAAAAATGTCGTCCCCGACATTACACTACTGACACATGAATGAATGTATAGTCCCTGTGTCCATGAATAGTCAAATTATCCCTTCTCAATTACTCGGACCACAGCTTCACAGATAATTTTCACACAGTCTATTTGTTTGAATGTTTCTTTCAAAGAGAGCAAGACTTTGACACGCTGCAGCCAATCGGGATCAGTAGCGAGCACCTGAACATTCACAATATAGTCACCGCTATTCCACCAAGCAGGTGGCTGTCGCTGTCTCTTAGGCCATGGTGGTGTATCTTCCATTAATTGATCTGGCTCAGATGCGTCATCCGACTGAACTGCAGTCTCAATCTCCAAGTCCTCTACAGTTCCTGCATCAGGGACAACAATGACTTCTGATTCTGGCATTTCCTGGGGACCCAATACAACAGATCCCACACCAGACTCCTCAGTCGAGCTGCGAGAGGTTGGTTTGCCAGTCTCCAGAGTAAAGATCGCAGCTGGCATATCACTCTCAGAGTCTGAGTCCGTGTCGGGGACTTCCAATCCATTAGTACGGCTCCTAGTTTTGTAACCCGCTCTCCGACGAGATGCTACAGGTGATACCGTTTCAGCTCCAGGCGTAACGTCACTATCCAACGGTAGTGCCAATGGCAGGAGGTGGTTCCGGTGAAGGACTCTTTTTCGGCCTTCCTTGTCCTCACGCTGCACCAGATACACTGGAGTTTCCGGGTGGGGTTGCTTGAGCACCACATATACGTCCTTTTCCCATCTGTCGGCAAGTTTGTGCTTACCCTTGAGTCCCAACTTCCGAATGAGGACCCTGTCACCCGGCCGTGGTAAGCAGCCTCGAGCTCTCCGATCATAACCTTTCTTAAAGTGAGCAGATGATTTCTTTGATGCTTCAGCAGCAGCCTGGTAGGTATATTTGAGCCGTTGCTCCAGATCCCTGACAAATCCCTTGTAATCCTGCTTCTCCTCATCACCGGAATGGTCAAGATTCAGAATGACATCTATTGGTAGACGCGGCTGTCTTCCAAACATAAGGTAGAATGGACTGAAACCAGTTGAATCATGTTGGGTGCAGTTGTATGCATGAGTCATGGAAGAAACATAGCTTTTCCAATCTGCCTTCTTGTCCTCAGCCATACATCGCAGCATTCCCAGTAGAGTGCGGTTAAACCTTTCAGTGATTCCATTACCCATCGGGTGGTAGGGAGTAGTTCTCGATTTTTTTACTCCGGCCAGTTCGCAGAGATTACGAAGCACAGTACTCTCAAAATGTTTGCCTTGATCGGAATGGATCCGTTCTGGGAAACCATAATGAACTATGAAATGTTCGTAGAATTGCTGTGCTGCAGTTTTTGCAGTTTGGTTTCTCGTGGGAATAGCTACAGCATACTTGGTAAAGTGATCCGTGATGACGAGTATACTGTTGAAACCACCTTTCGAATCCTCCAGTCCTAAAAAATCCATTGTAACCAATTCAAGCGGTTGGCTTGTGGATATTGTTGTCAGAGGTGCAATCTCAGGGATATGAGGTGCCTTGGCTCGAAGACATCTGCCACATGTCTTCACACGACGCTCCACCTCTTGTGCCATTCCTGGCCAATAAAAACGTTCCTGATACAGGCGTTGTGTCCTCTCAATGCCCATGTGTCCCATTTCACTGTGTAGATGGTGAAATACGGAGTCTCTGAAAGAAGCAGGAAGAACCAGCTGAAGTTTTGTTTCATCATTTACAGTCATTTCACGATAAAGGACACCATCCTTGATTTCCAACTTATTCCACTGTTTCAGCAAAGTCTGTGAACTAGGCGGCAATGACCGAGACTCCGCTGGAGAGGGCTTTATCTGTTGTTGCACAAACCGTCTAACAGGTTCGATCACTGGGTCATTTGATTGCTCCTTCTCCCAGTCAACATTGCGTGGAGATGCATCTGGCATAGGGTCAATGGCCTGGAGACTCAGACACATGCAATCCATCAGTCCTTCTTGGTCAGTATCCCTGTCAGCCAGGGCATGAATCACATCCGTGGGAACATGTTCCATGTCATCCAAATCGCTACAACGAGGTATCCTCGACAAACAGTCTGCATCTGTATTATGTCGGCCTGGTTTGTAGAAGATCTCAAAGTTGTACGTGGCTAGCTCCGCCAGCCACCGATGCCCAGTAGCATCAAGTTTGGCAGTCGTGTTGACATAGGTGAGTGGGTTGTGGTCTGTTGTTACTATGAACTTGGCACCATACAAGTAGTCGTGGTATCGCTTGGTGACAGCCCAATACAATGCCAGGAACTCCAGCTTATGGGTACTGTAGTTCAGCTCTGGCTTCCTCAACGCTCGGCTACCATAAGCAATAACACGTGGCGGGCCTAAACTTTGTTCTTGGCAAAGCACCGCTCCCAGGCCCAGCTTGCTAGCGTCAATACGGAGAAGGAATGGCCGCGTGAAGTCTGGATAGCTCAACACTGGAGGAGATGTCAACAAGGTAATCAGTTCCTCAAAAGCAAACTTTTGCTCAGGACCCCAGGCCCACTGCTCCGGTGACGGTGTCTTGCGTCTTCCACACTTCTTCTTACATGCATCAGTTCCAACTAGCAAGGATGTCAGTGGTCTGGCAATTTTGGAGAAGTCCTGGACAAACTTTCTGTAGAAACCGGCAAAACCAAGAAATTTCTGTACCTCGGTTACATTTACTGGAACAGGCCAATCTTTCAGTACCTTGGTTTTCTCAGGGTCACATTCTATGCCATCCTCAGAGATTATATGTCCCAAGAACTTGAGTTTCTTCTCCAGGAAACGACACTTAGATGGCTTGAGCTTCAGTCCCGCCTCAGCAAGTTTAGCAAATACTTTCTTCAGTATCTGAAAGTGCTCCTCTACAGTCTTTGAGTACACTACAATATCGTCAAGATAAACCAGTACTCCTTTAAGATGTAGGTCACCCATCACCTGCTGCATAAGGCGCTGAAATGTTCCTGGGGCATTTGTGAGCCCGAATGGCATTTGGTTACACTCAAAAAATCCAAGCAGTCCCACATTGAAGGCAGTCCGAGCTTTATGTTCCTCGTCCATTTCAACCTGCCAGTAGCCACTTTTCAGGTCCAGTGTCGAGAACCAGCAACTACCAGCCACAGCCTCCAGCGTTTCGTCCACTCTGGGAATATAATAAGAGTCCTTGACAGTCCTCCTATTCAGACGACGAAAGTCAATACACATCCTTAGCTCACCAGAAGCCTTTCTGACAAGTACAACATTAGATGCCCAAGGGCTATTGGATGGTCTGATAACACCACACTCTAGCATCTGGTTCAAGTGTTGCCTCACTTCTTCGTAAAGTGCAGGTGGTATGCGTCTTGGTTTATCTTTGAAGGGGGTGGTATCATCCAGTTCAATGCGGTGCTTCACAATATCTGTTTTCCCGAGGTCAGTGTCCGATAAGGAGAAAACATGTTTCCACTCAAGTAACAGGGTTGTCAAACCTGTTAGATCTACATCGGAATCTCCAAAGGAAAACTTGTTCAGGAATTCCTCTGTCTCATTTGCACCTTCATCAGTCTGAGTGAAATTCTCAACTTTCGCTGGTTTTAAACTACAGATGCGTGTTCCCGCTGGCAAAGTTACAGTCTTAGCACTGGTGTTGCATATACTGACTGGAACATGTTTAAGATCACTTGAGAAATTCATAACTCCAGGGAGGATAGATATTCCTGTTGGTATTCCCTTTGCTTCCTCCGTGACTGCGATCCCAGAAGCAAATGGAACTATAAGACGGGTGTGTCCTTCCACTACCCGCGTGGGTTCGAATCCCATCCTCGTCGCCAGATGTAGTGTTTGTGGACCAGATTGAACTCAGATTGAACTACGATTAACAAGACAAACAAGATCTAACTTTCACACTTGTATTGTTACTCGCCACAACAACCTCGTGGTCAGCCGGTTGCATACAATATCAGAACTGTATAACAGATGGATGCGGACTTTAATGCAATATCTCTATATCCCTCCTTTTCTTCAGAGTTTTTGCCAATGTAACATTACTATGCTGAAGTATTTTAACACATTAAAGAACTTTAACAATAAAAGAGTTGTTTGTCATCTTTCCACTGAACTGAAGTAAATATTTTTCTTTAGCCAGGTCTGTATGAACTGTTCTCAGGCAATGTATATAGTCCACATGTTTTAGACTAAAGAAAAGATACAAATTAACTGGATATAACATCCATTTAAACAGTCAAATCTCAATCGTATACAGCAAATATAGTCCACACAGTTAGCAGTCCTCCTCTTCCCTTTTCAGAGTACATGTAATCATACTGTATGAACAAACTGAACTGTACAGATTATTCCTCTCAGTTCTTATACAGAAATTAACTTCACTTTAAACAACAAAATTAAACTTCAAATTAAGGAATGGGTAGACTGCCCATTTTACCTCTCTGGTGTGATAGGGATTATTCTGCCCTATATAATCATCACCAGATCTACCAAACTTTTACTGTTAAGTTTCATAGTCAGCCAAATATTTCGGGACTTGGCGTTGGCGGTTTGATGATCTCACTGGTATCGGGTCAGGTACCACCACCTCAGTATTAGTTCTGTCGTTTCCATTGGTGACTGTCTCTCCAGCATTTCCACTTCAGTGGTTTCCATGGTTTCTGTGCATGGAGGTTCCAGAGTATCCTTCACGAATTTCCGCACATGTGATGAGTTTCGCTTATATCGGGCCCCAGTTGATGGTGAACGGATAGTAACTTGACTTCCAAATTTTTCAATGACTTTATATGGTTCGGTCTCATAACAGGATGATAGTTTGTTCTCACGTCGCTGTTCGAGTACAACGAAATCTCCTTCCTGGATGTCGCTCGGTTGTGCATTACGTCGCGTGTCAGCGTAATCCTTCACTTTCTGTTTTCGTTCGCTGTCACGATCACGCACTTCCAAGTCGATGCTTGGCTTAAAGTATCCTTGTATTTCAGGTAGTCTTGTCCGGATTTTCCGACCGAACAATAACTCGGCGGGACTGACTCCAGTCGTAGTATGTGGAGTGGATCGGTAAGCAATCAAAAACTTATTCAGTTCCTTTCTCCAGTCTCGCTTCTGTAGTTATGCAATTTTCATTGCTTTTAGCAGACTTCGGTTCTGTCTTTCGACTTCACCATTGGCTTGTGGCCACAATGGCGTCGTATGACGATGTTCAATCGCGTTCTCCTCAAGGTATTTCTCGAATTCGTTCGAGACAAGGTTTGCGCCATTATCAGTTTTGATCGAAATCGGGTAACCGTGTGTCGTAAACATGTTCTCCAATGAATTGATAATCTTGTCGGATGTTGTTGTTCCAAGTACGTCAACTTCAAAGTACCGACTATAGTAGTCAACAACGACTAGTATGTTTTTCCCATCAGGGAGTGGTCCAAGTAAATCTGCTGCCAAATCTCTCCAGGGTCCCTGTGGAAGTTCCGTGCTTTTGATTGGTTCCGGAAGACTCGCTTGACTTACGAGCTGACACTCATGACAAGATCTGCATCTGCGCTCTGCCGCTAAATCAATGCCAGGCCACCAAACTTTGGTTCTCAGGCGCTGCTTTGTCTTGAATATTCCTTGGTGTCCTTCGTGTGCCAGATTGAGAACTTGGTTTCTCAAACTTTGTGGAATTACTATACGTGTTCCACGCAGGATAACTTTACCAACATAGGTCAGTTCATTTCTCACGGCTTTGTATGCTGGTGGACAGTTTTTCCACTCATCCGTCTTGATGCGTTGTCGGATATCTGTCAATTCTGGGTCGATTGCAGACTCTCGTTCAACTTCACGAATGGATATTGCCTTTGGTGCAGCATTTTCTGCTATGAAGTGTACATACTCTTCGGCTATGTTTCTCTCTGGACTACCTTCGCTGCATGTTAACCTTGACAATGCGTCGGCGATATTTCGGGGACCAGGTATGTACCTAACTGAGAAATTATATGGTTGCAGACGGAGTACCCAGCGCTCAATTCTTGCTGATGGATGTGATCGTTTTGAGTAGATACACTCCAGAGGCTTGTGATCAGTCAAAAGTTCAAATTCAATGCCAAACAAATATACATGGAACCTTTCGCAGGCCCATATGATCCCAAGTGCTTCTTTTTCTGTCTGGCTGTATCTACGTTCGACGTCTGTGAGACTCCTGCTAGCATATGATATCACGCGTTGTTCTCCATTTTGCCACTGGACCAGGACAGCTCCTAGTCCTACTGGACTGGCATCCGTGATGACTTGAGTTTTCGCATCTTTGTCGAAATACCCCAGTGTTTCTGCGTTTGCTAGAGAAGACTTTAGATTTTCAAAAGCTTTCTGTTGATCCTTCTCCCACTTGAAGGTTTCTCCTTTTCGAAGTAGTTTCCGCAGCGGCTCTGTTTTAGTTGCCATGTCAGAGATGAAACGTGATGAGAAAGTTGCAAGACCAAGGAAGCTCTTTACTTCCGCTGCTGTTTCTGGTTCTCTCGCCTCAGCTATCGCTTTGACTTTCTCTTCTGTTGCACCAATTCCTCTTCCTGATAGAACTAGTCCCATGAAAACGAGTTCTGGCATGCTGAACACACATTTCTCTCTGGATAAGGTAATTTCCATTTCTTTGCACCGTTGTAGGACTTTCTCTAATCTCCTATCATGTTCCCTTTGATCACGCCCATGAATAATCAGGTCATCTGAGATATTACTGACTCCTTCGCAGTCAGCGAAGACTTGCTGCAAAATATGTTGGTACATCTCCGGAGCCGATGAAATCCCAAATAATAATCTCTTGTACCGGAAAATTCCAGTATGGGTTGAGAATGTTGTGATCGGGCGCGAATCCTCGGTCAGTTCGATTTGATGAAAACCCATCTAAGATCCAGTTTAGTGAAAACCGAACTCTGGTTCATACCATGTACCACCTCATCCACGGTAGGTATCGGAAAACGTTCCCGAATAATGGCCTCGTTAGCCATCCGCATGTCGATGCAGAGCCTAATGTCTCCTGAGGGCTTAGGAACAACTACTACCGGGCTAATCCATGGTGTGGGTCCTTGTACCTCCTCTATAATGTCCATTTCTATTAACTCCTTCAATTTTGCTTCCACCTTTTCACATAGGCTGAAGGGTATTCGTCTTGGAGGTTGTGCTACTGGTCTCACATTTGGGTCTATGTGGATTTTCGCCTGGAATCCCTTTAGTTTTCCAAAACCGTTAAAGCATTCTGGATACTTGTGGGCCAAGACGTAAGATGTTTAACTTCTCTGCAGTTTCACGACCTAGGAGAGGACGACCTTTACCTTGTATGACAACAAACTCTGCTTCCGTCTCTGTATCTCCTACACTAACCTGTGTGCAGAATTTCCCAATTGTCGGAAGAGGTGTATCGTTAGCATAACCAAAAATGTTCTGAGTTGTCTTCTCAGATTTACATTTTATTTCCTGATTTTTCAGGTTTTCCCAGGTTGCCTTGTCAATAATGTTGCATGAAGATCCTGAATCTATCAACATTTCTAAATTGGCACCACCAAGTGTCAGGTTGACTGTTCCTGAACTCTCATTTTGGTTACTACTATTCCCAATGTGGAAAGCGTACTCATTTTGGCTGTCACTATCCACGCAGTTGACTTGCGAAGATCCCCCTTTTTTGTTCTGGTATGGACCACGCTTTTTGTCATCACCTTTCGTCTTGGTTTTGCAAACTGCGCTGAAATGACCTATTTTCGAACACTTCTTGCATGTTGCATTTTTGGCTGGACAGTTTTTGTCTTTAGCATAATGGCCTTCAAAACCACATCGAAAACATTTTCCTGTTTTTGGAGTGTATTTTCTCTCCCCCTTTTTCGAGTGTACTTGATTTACTTCAACTTTTGATGTACCAGTGGCTTCCATCCTTTTCAGTTGCATATCTACTGCTTCTAGAGAGCGTGCTGTTTCTCGTACTATTTCTAGTGTCAGATTTGTCCCTTTTGCTAGAAGTTTTCTCCTCAAATTTGTTGAGTGACATTTATCGATGACTTGATCCCGGATTTGTTCGTTAACATTTTCCCCAAAATTGCAATTTGCAGCCTGACGAGTTAATCTCGAAACAAATTGGTCTACGGTTTCGGGACTCTCTTGTTGCATTTGGCGAAAAACATGTCTCTCATAGGGGACGTTGACTAGTGGTGTAAAGTGAGCGTCTAGTGTACGTAAAGCTTTCTCATACTCACTCGCTCTGTCCGCTCCCTCCTCGGTAGGGCCAGGATCTGTAAGTGTCTCATACAAATCTTGTACGTCGAGACCAGCTGAGTGTAGCAATAAAGCTTTTTGTTGTTACTCCTTTACTGGTGAGATAGAATTGGAATGACCGCTTCCAGCGTTTCCATCTTGGAGAAATACTGCTCGCGTCACCAGTCACATCAAACGAGGAAAAATGACCAATTTCGATGTTTACAGCCATTGAAAAGTATGTAGGAATGTTCGACCAATGTTAAAAATATTCCTCGTCGCCAGATGTAGTGTTTTTTACCAGAAAACAGTCGAGCTTGAATAAAAAGAAAAAGAAATGGGGGTTAGTACCATAGGTACTCAGGAAATATATACATACTCCAAAATATGACCAGGCCACATTTATACAATAATATAAGGGCGAAATGCACGTCAACCTATCTCCAAATTATACACTCCCCCACTTGCTCTGGGAGAAAGAATCCTTGCCATCTAAAGCTAATACCGATATGCTTGAAGCCATTCAGAAATTTATAAAGAACAGTCAAAGATTCAACCATTAACCGATTAATAATCTCAGTGGCCTCAGGTGAAACATAATACATTATGTTGCGCGAGGTAACACCGCGTGTTACATGGGGACATTCCTACATCAATTAATGCAGCTTGAAATGTGCGAAATTATGTTTATTATTTCAGTGCACCTGAACAACTTCATAAATATATATAGTTTATATTGTATTAATATATATATATATATATATATTTAATTATGTTTGTCATGTTATATGCACGTATTGTAGTATGTATTTCTGTAGGGAGAGGGGTGAAAAAGATGTCAGAATTGACCCCAATCCCATGTACAAATGGTACAATAAATAAGTTTAAAACAAACCAGTATACAGATCACTTGGGGCGGCGACTTCATGTGGGTTGGACAAACTTGCAAAATAAACTGGATCAATACAATTTATTCTTGCCGAAACAACCAGAACTATTACTGACTACCGAATCCTTGTACATTTATGCATTTAACTACAGTAAGCATGGTTACTGTTTAATTATTGTTACTTTTTACTATTAACTGTACATGAAATATGAGAAATGAACTGGTTATTGACATATAACATGTCCTCGAGTTATTCCTTTTTCTTCGGTACTTTGTTCCAATACTACTCGAAAGCCATTATCGAGAATTACGAAATACAATAAGAATGGGATAGAACTGTTAGAACGTCAATAAGAACCAACTCTGACGACAAATCAGCTATTCTGGCAATTAAACTATTATTCCCATGCTTAGAAACACTTTCCTTTCCAATATCACTTTATGTGCAAGGGGCAATACTCTGCGATAACATTTCTGTGCATATAAATGCCTCCAGTTAATTCCCTTGAGATTGGTTTGGGGCTCCGAGTTCATATAGAAATCTGATTAGTAAATTGCAAAATGTCATACAGATGCCTTAGCAAAACATTACGTGGCGATTCTGATTCAAAATATTACATTAATTTGATTGTAACCGGAATTCTTAAATGATTTGGACATCAGATTGACTTCCCCCTAATTAGATTCAAGGGCCAAAACTCTGTAGCATCATTAACAAATTTAAACATAATACAGGATTATTTGCCCCTGAATGTAACTTTTACTTCAAACATCAATTTCGGCTCGTAATTTATCGCCCTGAACTTATCCACACTATTTCGGCACTTTACAATATTAATAGAAAACAACATCGCTCAAGTTAGTCCAGTGTTGCTACGTAATATAGTGATTTCAATGATACTTCGTCCAGTATGTCTTCACAGTATACTAGTTGGGAAACTCTAGCATTCAGACGTCAAAATGCAAAGATGAAATGAATGTATTTAATACATAGTGGAGAAAGCCCTGACTATATATCCAACTTAGTTACTCCACTAGTTGGACAAACAACTCCGTATAATCTGAGAAACGATGCAAATTATGTGACTCCTAGAACTCGGTTAAATATTCTAAAAAAAAACATTTATTCCATCGACATTCCATGCGTGGAATAACCTTGATAATCATATAAGAAACAAACCATCAGTCAGTGTTTTTTACCATTCAATTACTAATATACGTCGCTCAGCAAAATTTACTCTAGTGTGTTCAAGAAAACTCAATATCATACACACCCAGTTGAGGCACCGTTGCAGTCAACTGAACGCTGACCTAATACGGAGAAATCTATCAAATACTGCAGGCTGCAGCTCCGAGGATCCAAGCGAAGACGCTCATCATTTCTTCTCTACATGTCCTTTATACAATAATATAAGGGCGAAATGCACGTCAACCTATCTCCAAATTATACACTCCCCCACTTGCTCTGGGAGAATGAATCCTTGCCATCTAAAGCTAATACCGATATGTTTGAAGCCATTCAGAAATTTATAAAGAACAGTCAAAGATTCAACCATTAACTGATTAATAACCTCAGTGGCCTCAGGAGAAACATAATACATTTATGTTGCGCGAGGTAACACCACATGTTACATGGGGACATTCCTACATCAATTAATGCAGCGTGAAATGTGCGAAATTATGGTTATTATTTCAGTGCACCTGAACAACTTCATAAATATATATAGTTTATATTGTATTAATATATATGTTTGTCATGACTTTTTTCTAGTACTATATTTACCATACACAAAGGCAGTTTATACTGTGATCATTTAGTCTATATATATATATACACTGTAATGAAAATAATATTACTTGCTCTCTGAAGAAGCTGAAGTAAAACAGCAGAAATGCGCATCAGAGCTATGTGACCGTGTTGGCAGTTAATCTTTTTTTCATTTATATTTCTTCTCGTTAGACTCTTTTACCTTTTCACTATATATATATATATATATATATATATATGTAATTATGTCTGTTATGTTATATGCACGTATTGTAGTATGTATTTCTGTAGGGAGAGGGGTGAAAAAGTTGTAAGCATTGATCCCAATCCCATGTACAAATGGTACAATAAATAAGTTTAAACCAAACCACTATACAGATCACCTGGGGCGCCAACTTCATGTGGGTTGGAAAAACTTGCAAAATAAACTGGATCAATTCAATTTATTCTGGCCGAAACAAGCAGAACTATTACTGACTACCGAATCCTTGTACATTTATGCATTTAACTACAGTAAGCATGGTTACTGTTTAATTATTGTTACTTTTTACTGTTAACTGTACTTATGAGAAATATGAGAAATGAACTGGTTATTGACATATGTTCTCGAGTTATTACCTTTTCTTCGGTATTTTGTTCCAATACTACTCGAAAGCCATTATCGAGAATTACGAAAGACAATAAGAATGGGATCAAACCGTTAGAACGTCAATAAGAACCAACTCTAACGATGAATCAGATATCCTGGCAAATTAACTATTATTCCCGTGCTTAGAAACACTTTCCTTGCCAATATCACTTGATGTGCAAGGGGACAATACGCTGCGATAACCTTTCGATGCATACAAATGCCTGCAGTTACTTCCCCTGAGATTGGTTTGGGGTTCCGAGTTAATACAGCAATCTGATTAGTAAATTGCAAAATGTCATTCAGATGCCTTATACAACCAGAATAGGCAGAAATGCATTACATTGGTGTTTCGGTGTATATAAACAATGTTTTCAGTTGATCACAATTAATTAACCCTATCTGGCCTGGGCTTTTTGGGACCGGTCGTGGCCTGCGGGGGGGGGGGCGAAATGACCCCCTAATTACTTTTCTTACCTCTTGAGCTAGGGAGCTGAAACTCACCACAGTATACCCTTGGGTCAAGCTCTAAAAGAAAATGCAAAAAAAGCCAAAATGGTCTCTTTCATGACGTCACAGTGACGTCATTATGAAAAACGGTATTTTTTGGTCGATTTTTCGGTCGGATTTTCCGAATATTTTATTCATGCAATTTCTCCGCAAAAACAGGATGATAAATTAGTAAAAATTAATGTGATGTAAAATAAAATAGTTTTTGCCCACTTTTCATCGCAGAAATTTTGAAGAAATATGACAAAAACATCACTTTTCTGGGACCCCACATGGCCGCCATCTTGAATTTACCCATGATTCTCTCCTCAGGGGGTCATGCAAGTAGGCTCAAAATGACCCCAATATGATAAACTATAAAGTCACGGAGTTTCAGCTCTGTACTTTTTGTCGTTCCGGATTTAACGCAGAAAGTTTGGTAGGGGACCATTTTGCCCCACCCCCCCCCAGCCCAAGTAGGGTTAAAACATTGCGTTGCGATTCTGATTCAAAATAGTAAATTGATTTGATTGTAACCGAGATTCTTAAATGATTTGGACATCAGCTTGACGTCCCCCTGATTAGATTCAAGGGCCAAAACTCTGTAGCATCATTAACAAGTTTATACATAATCCAGGAATATTTGGACCTGAATGTAACTTCTACTTCAAACATCAATTTCGACTCGTAATTTATCTCCCTGAACTTGTTTACACTATTTTGGCACTTCGTAATATTAAAAGAAGCCAACATTGTTCAAGTTAGTCCAGTATTGCTACTTAATATAGTGATTTCAATGATACTTCGTCCAGCATGGCTTCACATTATACTGGTTGTGAAATTCTAGCAATCAGACGTCAAAATGCAAAGTTGAAATTAATCTCTTTAATAGATAATGGACAAAGCCCAGACTATATATCCAACTTAGTTACTCCACTAGTTGGACAAACAACTCCGTATCAGCCGAGAAACGATGCCCATTATGTGACCCCTAGAGCTCGGTTAAGTATTCTAGAAAAATCATTTATTCCATCGACAATCCCTGCATGGAGTAACCTTGATAATGTCATAAGAAACATACCATCAGTCAGTGCTTTTCACCATTCAATTACTAATGTACGTCGCCAAGCAAAATTTACTCTAATGGGTTCAAGAAAACTCAATATCACACACACTCAGTTGAGGCACCGTTGCAGTCAACTGAATACTGACATAATATGGAGAAATCTATCAAATACTGCAGGCTGCAGCTGCGGGGAACCAAGCGAGGACGCTCATCATTTCTGCTTTACATGTCCTTTTCACAATAATATAAGGGACGAAATGCACGTCAACCTACCTCCAAATTATACACTCCACCACTTGCTCTGGGGGAATGAATCCTTGTCATTTAAAGCTAATACCGATATGTTTGAAGCCGTTCAGAAATTTATAAAGAACAGTCAAAGATTCAACCATTAACCGATTAATAATCTCAGCGGCATCAGGTGAAACATAATACATTATGTTGCGCGAGGTAACACCGCGTGTTACATGGGGACATTCCTACATCAATTACTGCAGCTTGAAATGTGCAAAATTATGTTTGTTATTATTTCAGTGCACCTCAACAACTTCATAAATATATATAGTTGATATTGTATTAATATGTCTGTTATGTTATATGCACGTATTGTAGTATGTGTTTCTGTAGGGAGAGGGGCGAAGAAGTTGTAAGAACTTGACCCCAATCCCATGTACAAATGGTACAATAAATAAGTTTAAACCAAACCAGTATACAGATCACTTGGGGGCCAACTTCATGTGGGTTGAACTAACTTGCAAAAAAAACTGGGTCAATACAATTTATTCTGGCCGTAACAACTAGAACTATTACTGACTACCGAATCTTCGTAATTTATGTATTTAACTACAGTAAGCATGGTTACTGTTTAATTATTGTTACTCTTTACTGTTAACTGTACTTGAAATATGGGAAATAAACTGTTTTCTCCGGTATTTTGTTCCAATACTACTCGAAAGCCATTATCGAGAATTACGAAATACAATAAGAATGGGATAAATCCGTTAGAACATCAATAAGAACCAACTCTAACGATAAATCAGCTATTCTGCCAATTAAAGTATTATTCCCATGCTTAGAAACACTTTCCTCGCCAATATCACTTTATGTGCAAGGGGCAATACTCTGCGCTAACCTTTCTATGCATAGAGATGCCTGCAGTTACTTCCACTGAGATAAGGTCTGGGGCTCCGAGTTCATATCGCAATCGGATTAGTAAATTGCAAAATGTCATTCAGATGCCTTTTACACCCAGAGTAGGTAGAATGCATTATGCAGGTGTTTCGGTGTATATAAACAATGTTTTCAGTTACTCACAATTAATTAAAACATTGCGTGGCGATTCTGATTCAAAATAGTAAATTAATTTGATTGTAAGCGGAATTCTTAAATGGTTTGGACATCAGCTTGACTTCCCCCTATTTAGATTCAAGGGCCAAAACTCTGTAGCATCATTAACAAGTTTATACATAACACAGGATTATTTGCCCCTGAATGTAACTCTTATTTCAAACATCAATTTCGGTTCGTAATTTATCGCCCTGAACTTGTTTACACAATTTTGGCACTTCACAATATTAATAGACGCCAACATTGCTCAAGTTAGACCAGTATTGCTGCTTAATATAGTGATTTCAATGATACTTCGTCCAGCATGGCTTTAAAGTATACAGGTTGGGAAACTCTAGTAATCAGACGTCAAAATGCAAAGTTGAAATTAATGTATTTAATACATAATGGAGAAAGCCCAGACGATATATCCAACTTAGTTACTCCAGTAGTTGGACAAACAACTCCGTATAATCTGAGAAAAGTTGCAAATTATGTGACCCCTCGAACTCGGTCAAGTATTCTAAAAAAATCATTTATTCCATTGACAATCCATGCATGGAATAAACTTGATAATGACATAAGAAACATATCAGCAGTCACTGCTTTTTATCATTCAATCACTAATGTACGTCACCCAGCAAAATTTACTCGTGGGTTCAAGAAAACTCAATAACACACACACCCAGTTGAGGCACCGCTGCAGTCAACTGAAAACGGACCTAATACGGAGAAATCTATCAAATACTGCAGGCTGCAGCTGCGGGGAATCAAGCGAAGACGCTCATCATTTCTTCTTAAATACATGTTCTTTATACAATAATATAAGGGCGAAATGCACGTCAACCTATCTCCAAATTATACACTCCCCCACTTGCTCTGGGAGAATGAATCTTTGCCATCTAAAGCTAATACCGATATGTTTGAAGCCATTCAGAAATTTATAAAGAACAGTCAAAGATTCAACCATTAACCGATTAATAATCTCAGTGGCCTCAGGTGAAACATAATACATTATGTTGCGCGAGGTAACACCGCGTGTTACATGGGGACATTCCTACATCAATTAATGCAGCTTGAAATGTGCGAAATTATGTTTATTATTTCAGTGCACCTGAACAACTTCATAAATATATATAGTTTATATTGTATTAATATATATATATATATTTAATTATGTCTGTCATGTTATATGCACGTATTGTAGTATGTATTTCTGTAGGGAGAGGGGTGAAAAAGATGTCAGAATTGGCCCCAATCCCATGTACAAATGGTACAATAAATAAGTTTAAACCAAACCAGTATACAGATCACTTGGGGCGCCGACTTCATGTGGGTTGGACAAACTTGCAAAATAAACTGGATCAATACAATTTATTCTGGCCGAAACAACCAGAACTATTACTGACTACCGAATCCTTGTACATTTATGCATTTAACTACAGTAAGCATGGTTACTGTTTAATTATTGTTACTTTTTACTATTAACTGTACTTGAAATATGATAAATGAACTGGTTATTGACATATAACATGTTCTCGAGTTATTCCTTTTTCTTCGGTACTTTGTTCCAATACTACTCGAAAGCCATTATCGAGAATTACGAAATACAATAAGAATGGGATAAAACTGTTAGAACGTCAATAAGAACCAACTCTGACGACAAATCAGCTATTCTGGCAATTAAACTATTATTCCCATGCTTAGAAACACTTTCCTTTCCAATATCACTTTATGTGCAAGGGGCAATACTCTGCGATAACATTTCTGTGCATATAAATGCCTCCAGTTAATTCCCTTGAGATTGGTTTGGGGCTCCGAGTTCATATAGAAATCTGATTAGTAAATTGCAAAATGTCATTCAGATGCCTTAGTAAAACATTATTTCAAGTACAGTTATTAGTAAAAAGTAACAATAATTAAACAGTAACCATGCTTACTGTAGTTAAATGCATAAATGTGCAAGGATTCGGTAGTCAGTAATAGTTCTGCTTGTTTCGGCCAGAATAAATTGAATTGATCCAGTTTATTTTGCAAGTTTGTCCAACCCACATGAAGTTGGCGCCCCAGGTGATCTGTATACTGGTTTGGTTTAAACTTATTTATTGTACCATTTGTACATGGGATTGGGATCAATTCTTACAACTTTTTCACCCCTCTCCCTACAGAAATACATACTACAATGCGTGCATATAACATAACAGACATATATATATTTATGAAGTTGTTCAGGTGCACTGAAATAATAAACATAATTTCGCACATTTCAAGCTGCATTAATTGATGTAGGAATGTCCCCATGTAACATGTGGTGTTACCTCGCGCAACATAATGTATTATGTTTCACCTGAGGCCACTGAGGTTATTAATCAGTTAATGGTTGAATCTTTTTGATTCTTTATAAATTTCTGAATGCAGGCTTGAAACTGTACTTCCTGGTGTTGATTTGGGCCACTTTGGGAAAAGCATGGTGGATGGAGACATGATCAGTGAAGGGTGAGAAGGCTCCCTGTTTACAAATTGAATGACATTCTGTAGCACCAATCAGCTGTCAGTGGCGGGAATTTGAAATTTCCATGGTCAACATCTGTCAAGACTTTCACTGGTAATGTCCCACAAGGTAAATATTGACATGCCAGATGGATTTATGCGTTGTGAATTTTTGCCGATTTTTGCCAATTTTTAACGCTAATACATAACAAGTAACGGAATTAATAGTGGTCTGGTGCCATCAACCTCCCCACAGCGCATGCTCCATTTCACAGGCTCCATACCACGTGTTATTAGACCCCCAGCGAGGTGGTTGATCTTGTATATGACCGTACTGATTTTACCGATTATAACATTACAACAAAATCAGGATGTCGGCCATAGCTATTTCTACCTTAATCACCAATGTTCCCTTTTCTTGTGACAACAGATCAACTCTCATTCTTTTCTGTACTCGAAATCGTTTACAACAAATCAATGCGCGCGTTAAATACATCTTTTAAAGTTATTATCGGCTGCATTATCCGAACCAGGATCGACTAATGCAACTGGTGTGCAGAATTCAAAGTCGAAACCCAGGGATAATGTGAGGTGTACGGGATGTACTTGTATTAAAGTAGAACGGAAGCATCAAACCAAAGGGTATGTTAAAGGTTTCATATGCGTGGCATCACAGATACCATAAGAGCGAACCGGGATTGTGCGAATAAATTGAATTGGATTGAATATGCCTACATTAGCGGATAGGCATTTATACTGAATGTAGAAGAGGGAACCTAGTAGCTATTTCTACCTTAATCACTAATATTCCATTTTTTTGTGACAACAGATCAACTCTCATTCTTTTCTGTACCGGTACTCGAAATCGTTTACAACAAATCAATGCGCGCGTTATTATCGGCTGCATTATCCGAACCAGGATCGACTAATGCAACTGGTGTGCAGAATTCAAAGTCGAAACCCTGGGATAATGTGAGGTGTACGAGATGTACTTGTATCAAAGTTGAACTGAAGCATCAATCCAAAAGGGTATGTTAAAGGTTTCATATGCGTGGCATCACAGATATCATAAGAGCGTACCGGTAATGTGCGAATAAATTGAATTGGATTGAATATGCCTACATTAGCGGATAGGCATTTATACTGAATGTAGAAGAGGGAACCTAGAACCATGGCACAGAGGTGAAGGTAAGAACGCCGTGGTAAACTTGTATTTTATGTACGGAAGGGCGTATAGCTCCACTCCAGTTTTGGGTGACATATTTGAATTACCGGTAGGCCTGCAATCATCGTTTACCGCGCGCAGTCAGTGTTCCGCAAACGTATATGATAAATTCCGACTGGTGAACTTCGAACTCGCGTTTCGCGTTTATCCATTAGTTTTTGCCTTGAACTCGTACCTTTAGGACAGTACACTCGGTTGCAACACTCGGTTGCAAGTAGTTATTCTCTAAAGTGTACCCCTCAGAACCACTCATCTTTAGGGCAGTACACTCGGTTGCAACTAGTTATTCTCTAAAGTGTACCCTTCAGAACCACTCACCAGCGCTGTGTAAATCTTGGGGAAACATTTCAGTTTTTGCATTGTTGTTTCACCTCTTCGGATAAAACCTGATCCCATTCTATTCTATGCATTATCGTGGGTTTTTATGGTGTGATAACGGCGATTTTATATTCATAGAAATAGTTTACGATCTTTCTGCACGACATATACGAACTGATACTATTATTATATGCTGATACCCCACCTAATCTGCCTGG
>JAVTVY010000120.1:0-36374 GCA_036873755.1 Hanleya hanleyi
CACATACCGTACAGACATGTATCCACATGGATTTCTCGACTCTCTATACTACAATCCCTCATCAGGACCTTATTGACCGTCTAAGTTCATTAATAGTATCTGTGTTCAAGAAACTGATCGTAGATATATTAATGTCGGAAGCCATAAAGCATTCTTTAGCTCTACTACATACAAGAGATATCATTCATGGGATGTTTCTTTGTTTATAGAGTTGCTTGAATTTCTCATTAAAAATATCTATGTGAAATTTGGCAACACAATATATCAGCAGCACATAGGTATTCCAATGGGTACTAATTGTGCACCCCTGTTGGCTGACCTGTACCTGTTCTCTTATGAATATGACTATATGCAGGCGCTTTCAAAAACCGATCCATTCAAAGCCCGTTCCTTCTCATTCACCAAACGCTATATAGACGATCTTCTCGCTGTGATAATCGCTATATAAATGACGCAGTGAAGGATATATATCCACCTTCACTGGATTTGAAGGAAACTACAGACAGCCCTACAGGCACATTATATTTAGATCTATATCTCTATAAAATGAAGCGGGCATTCTCGTCGACTTTATGACAAAAGAGATGATTGCTAATTTCGACATCGTAAACTATCCTTTCTGGATAGTAATATTCCAGTGGGACCTGCATATGGCGTATACATATCTCGCTTAGTAGCATTTGCTAGATCCTGTGTTAAATGTGATGATTTTAATCAACGTCACAAAACATTGTTGCAGAAACTTAAAAACAGGGCTATTCCATCAAGCGCCTCCACTCAAAGTTTCTCAAATTTGGCGATACATATCGCATGCTGATAGCAAAATACGAACGTAGCGTGCAAGATCTATGGCGCTACGTTTCGTAACTTGTGCCTAATTCCGCTTAACCCGGGGCTAGGGGCCGTATGCGAACTCCATGTATCAAGATCCTCGGTGGTGCTTCGAAGTATGAACAGTCACAATCAAAGCGTGACTGAGATACATCATTCTTTAGATGACGACTTTACAACGAGTATTATGGATTAAGAATACTGATCAGCGATACGGATTTGATATTTTTGGAACATCATGATGTCTTTGCCGGCATCATTGAAACCTGTTGACCGGTTCTCTCTTGCAGGAAACAAGCCTATGTTTATGTATACTATGATTGTCTTTTTGAATTTGGTGCTAATACCGTTATATGGAATATGGAATAGGCCTTTGGATTATGGACGCGGATATTCTCTAATGGACGACGGCTGGATTATGAATGACGGACTAGACGCTTGTAATTTGGATTATGGACGCGAATATTCTCTAATCGACGACGGCTGAATTATGAATGACGCACCAGACGCTTGTAATTCAATTTTTCATCGCACATATAAGTTTCCCTCTGTATGACAGAATGCAATGGTTCAATGGACAATTTAATATCTTTCTTCCAAGTTGCAGTTACGAACGTTGCAATAAAAATCTTCTATTCTGTAGTGTGTCACTTGATAACGTCACAATGGACCCAATCGTGTTTACGGTTTAATTTCTCATCACAACTATTACTCATATTTCACATGGCAGAATGCAACGGCAAAATAGATAGTTTAATATTTCCTTTCTTTAATGAAACCCAATCCTGTTAAGGCCTTTATTTCTCACCACTACTATTATTTTTGTCTATACGACGGAATGCAGCGGCACAATGTACAATTTGATATTGTGTTTCTTCCAAGCGTCATTTTTCTACGTCACAATTAAAACTGCTTTTCTTCAAAGCGGCAATTTTCATGGTCACATTGAATAAGATTATGTTTGTGGCTTAATTTCTCGTCATAAATATAATTTATTTTTCGTATGGCAGAATGCAGCGGCTGAATGGACAGTTTAATATTCCCTTCCTTCAAAGCGGTAGTATGGAGACAGTTCTTCTCCAGAGCGGCACTTTGAGACCTCACAATGAAACCCAATGTTAAGGCCTTCATTTCTCACCACTAACATAATTTTTCCTCCCTACGGCAGAATGCCATGGCACAATGGACAATTTGATATAGTGTTTCTTCCAAGCGGCAGTTTCCAACATCACAATGAAGACTTTCCTCAGAGCAGCACTGTGCAGCACCAGAATGAAACTAATTGTTACAGTTTACGGATTAATTTCTTACCAAACATATGTCTTCTTCTCTGTATGGCAGAATAAATTGACGAGGGCCCTTCAGGAGGTAAAAGCATTCTGGGAAAGGTATTGCGCCACTATTTCTAAGAACTCTGGCGTTGAATGTATGTGGATATTGAAAAACTCAAAATGTCTTACGGAAGAACTTGACGCTAAAGGTCACATACCGTACAGACATGTATCCACATGGGATTTCTCGACTCTCTATACTACAATCCCTCATCAGGACCTTATTGACCGTATAAGTTCATTAATAGTATCTGTGTTCAAGAAAACTGATCGTAGATATATTAATGTCGGAAGCCATAAAGCATTCTTTAGCTCTACTACATACAAGAGATATCATTCATGGGATGTTTCTTTGTTTATAGAGTTGCTTGAATTTCTCATTAAAAATATCTATGTGAAATTTGGCAACACAATATATCAGCAGCATATAGGTATTCCAATGGGTACTAATTGTGCACCCCTGTTGGCTGACCTGTATCTGTTCTCTTATGAATATGACTATATGCAGGCGCTTTCAAAAACCGATCCATTCAAAGCCCGTTCCTTCTCATTCACCAAACGCTATATAGACGATCTTCTCGCTGTGGATAATCGCTATATAAATGACGCAGTGAAGGATATATATCCACCTTCACTGGATTTGAAGGAAACTACAGATAGCCCTACAGGCACATCTTATTTAGATCTCTATCTCTATAAAAATGAAGCGGGCATTCTCTCTCGTCGACTTTATGACAAAAGAGATGATTACAATTTCGACATCGTAAACTATCCCTTTCTGGATAGTAATATTCCAGTGGGACCTGCATATGGCGTATACATATCTCGCTTAGTAGCATTTGCTAGATCCTGTGTTAAATGTGATGATTTTAATCAACGTCACAAAACATTGTTGCAGAAACTTATAAGACAGGGCTATTCCACCAAGCGCCTCCACTCAAAGTTTCTCAAATTTGGCGATACATATCGCATGCTGATAGCAAAATACGAACGTAGCGTGCAAGATCTATGGCGCTACGTTTCGTAACTTGTGTCTAATTCCGCTTAACCCGGGGCTAGGGGCCGTATGAACCCATGTACTTCAAGATCCTCATGGTACTCATATGAACAGTCACAATCAAAGCGTGACTGAGATACATCATTCTTTAGATGACGACTTTACAACGAATATTATGGATTAAGAATACTGATCAGCGATACGGATTTGATATTTTTGGAACATCATGATGTCTTGCCGGCATCATTGAAACCTGTTGACCGCTTCTCTCTTGCAGGAAACAAGCCTATGTTTATGTATACTATGATTGTCTTTTTGAATTTGGTGCTAATACTGTTATATGGAATATGGAATAGGTCTTTGGATTATGGACGCGGATATTCTCTAATGGACGACGGCTGGATTATGAATGACGGACTAGACGCTTGTAATTTGGATTATGGACGCGAATATTCTCTAATCGACGACGGCTGAATTATGAATGACGCACCAGACGCTTGTAATTCAATTTTTCATCGCACATATAAGTTTCCCTCTGTATGACAGAATGCAATGGTTCAATGGACAATTTAATATCTTTCTTCCAAGTTGCAGTTACGAACGTTGCAATAAAAATCTTCTATTCTGTAGTGTGTCACTTGATAACGTCACAATGGACCCAACCGTGTTTACGGTTTAATTTCTCATCACAACTATTACTCATATTTCACATGGCAGAATGCAACGGCAAAATAGATAGTTTAATATTTCCTTTCTTTAATGAAACCCAATCCTGTTAAGGCCTTTATTTCTCACCACTACTATTATTTTTGTCTATACGACAGAATGCAGCGGCACAATGTACAATTTGATATTGTGTTTCTTCCAAGCGTCATTTTTCTACGTCACAATTAAAACTGCTTTTCTTCAAAGCGCAATTTTCATGGTCACATTGAATAAGATTATGTTTGTGGCTTAATTTCTCGTCATAAATATAATTTATTTTTCGTATGGCAGAATGCAGCGGCTGAATGGACAGTTTAATATTCCCTTCCTTCAAAGCGGTAGTATGCAACGGCACAATGGAGACAGTTCTTCTCCAGAGCGGCACTTTGAGACCTCACAATGAAACCCAATGTTAAGGCCTTCATTTCTCACCACTAACATAATTTTTCCTCCCTACGGCAGAATGCCATGGCACAATGGACAATTTGATATAGTGTTTCTTCCAAGCGGCAGTTTCCAACATCACAATGAAGACTTTCCTCAGAGCAGCACTGTGCAGCACCAGAATGAAACTAATTGTTACAGTTTACGAATTAATTTCTTACCAAACATATGTCTTCTTCTCTGTATGGCAGAATAAATTGGCAAAATGGACAGTTCAAGATCGGTTTTGACACTTCACCATACTTGATCCTACCCCTGGTTTAATAGTGAAGCACATGAGCAGGAGCCTGATAAGAAATTATGCTCAATGTTAACCTCGATTTGACCTTGGCAACATGTACATGTACCTCACCCACCCCCAACCTAACATTGACACTCTAACAGATGAACAATCTCACTCCCCATTTTGCCTTGACACTCAAGAACATGTAGCGGTAGCTCACTCCCTAACTCTGCTTCGATGCTCAATCATATGTACTTCACTGCCTACCCCACTTCAACACTCCAACATATGTACTTCACTGCTCAACCTTTTCTCCACACTCAACTACGCCCTAACCCCGCTTTAACACGTCAACATGCGTTCCTCCCTAACCCCCCACCCCCTTGATACTGAACTACACATCCAGTCCTCCCTAATCCCGCTTTGACACTGGCTCACACGTGCATTCCACATTAACCCCGGTTTGACATTGAGCTAAACGAACATTTTTCCTAACCCCTCTTTGACACGGACTACACATGCGTTCCTCTTTTACCACACTTTGACAATGGACCGCAGTAATGTTCCTCCTTACCTCCGCTTCGAAATTGCACAACATAAACATTCGTCCCTAACTCCACTTTGAAGCTGGACTAGTAAACATCCCCCCTAACCATGCTTTGACACTAACTACACATATACGTTCCTCCTTAACTCCGCTTTGACACGGATTACACATACGTTCCTCCCTAATCCCGCTTTGACACTTACTACACATAGGTTCATCCCTAACCCCCGCTTTGAAACTGGAGTACACACATTACGTTCCAATCTAACCCAGCTTTGACACTGAACTACACGAACATTCCGCCCTAACCCCGCTTTGACATTGACTACACATAGGTTCCTCCCTAACACCGCTTTGACACCGATTACACATACGTTCTTCCCTAACCCCGCTTTGACACTGAACTACACATACGTTCATCCAACCCCCACTTTGAAACTGGACTACACATATGTTCCCCCTAACCCCGCTTTGGAATTTGACAATAGACTCTACAAGCATTCCTCTCTAACCCCACTTTGATGACACCTGCATCTGTCCCTAACCCTGCTTTGCCACTGATTACACGTATGTTCCTCCCTAACTCCGCTTTGACACTGATTATAATACATTCCTCCCCAACTCAGTTTTGACACTGGACTACACATACGTTCCTCCCTAACCCCGCGTTGAAACTTGACTACACATGCGTTCCTCCCTAACCCCGCTCTTATACTGTACTACACGAACATTCCTCCCTAACCCCACTTTGACAATGGACCACACAAACATTCCACCCTAAACCCACGTTGACACTGGACTACACCTGTAACTCTCCCTAACCCCGTTTGACACTCGACTACACATACATTCCTCCGTGACCCACTTTGAAACTTAGCTACTTAACGTTTTGTTAAGTAAGATGTCATTAGTTCATAATTTTGATAGCTGAAATATACTTTATCCTGATAGTAGAAGAGCATACCTGACCCTAATTAGTAGTCCCAGTTTGCCAGTTTACTACATCTTTGACACTCGATTAAACACACATTACTCCCTAACCCGGCTTTCACACCGGATTACACACACATTCCTCCCTAACCCCACACTGATATTCTACTACAGTATACATTCCTATGAACCCAGCTTGGCACGGGACTACACATATATTTCTTCTTAACTCTGCTTTGACACTGGATAATACGTGCGTTCCTACACTAACATTCCTCCCTAACCCCAATTTGAGACTGGACTACATAAACATTCCTGTCTAACTCCTTGAACCTGGATTACACCTGCATCTCCCCCTCACCCCAACTGGACACTCGACTACACATACGTTCCCGTGTTTTGACACTCGTCTACATGTAGGTTCCTTCCTAACATCACTTTGTCACTGGTCTACACCAACATTACACATACATTTCTGTTAACCCCGCTAGGACACTGGACTACACATATGTTCCTCCCTAACCCAGCTTTGAAACTGGATTACACATACATTCCTCATTAACCTCACTTAGCTGAGGAATGATTACCATTATGTATATTTGAACTGTCGTGTTTTTGCCTCTAGTCTGGAGGAGCAGAATGAGAGGAGGCATGATCACCAAACATCCTCCTATATGCCACCTTGGCTAGGGAGAAAATTAACTGCTTTATGGGGAATACGGCATAAATTGGAAAATAACAATGGGTGTTGTTTATAAAACAGTACTTAGGCCTATATTGCCATTGTGCCGCTTCAATGTGACAGAAATTCTTCTCTTTATACAAACATAGTCATAATATATTGAGAAATGTTCATTGTGCAGCTGTAAAAATTGTACCGTCACCAAAGTGAAGTTTGGGGGAAGGTTTGATGAAATATTTGAATTTGATCTAGCTAACACTTTCAATACCCTAGACCTATATTTCCATCGTGCCGGTACATTCTGTCGGTGACAGAAACGCTGCTCCTGTTTGTTGCTCATGCATGACCATTGTGCCGTCGCCATACTGAAGTTTTGGAAAGGTATGTCGTCTACATTTGCATTGTGCCGGTGTAGCAATAATGGTTGTCCCGCAGTATTGGTTGTCCGAAGGACAACCTGTACCTGGCACTGGTTGTCCTGACTGAAACTGGGTGTCCCCCCCCCCTCCGGGGGACACCCAGTTTCAGGTACCAGTTGTCCACTCGATACATATTACTCTTGTACATGTTGTAATGCATTATATATTATATTTGCACCCGGACAACTATTCATGGGGGACAACCTCTCTTATTACAACAGTGGCAATATTAGTTGTCCCGCATGACGTGCTGTCCATCGTATTATCAGACAAACTAGGTCACGGTATAAAGGTGACAAATTTTCAGTGGCTCGGCAGCTGTCCCAAGTAGTGCAGGGGAAAGAGGCGCGGTAATATGGGTGAGCGGGTTCCAGTAAGTTGTGGGTTCGAATCCCATCCGAGTCACATTATTTTTTTTATTATGGTACATTATCATATTTTCCATGCTAATTTTTTCACGGATCATTTGTGGATTAATGACGCCAGGTGGACATTATATTTTGAGGCAAAAATTTTGTTACATATATTTTAATGTTCCTATTACTTAGTTCTATTTTTCAAATATATTTGACGTATTATTCGTCAGTTTCTTCCTATCACAGTCAACAGTGTTTTTGTTGAACTGATGTACACTTTATATACAACAAAATATTTCGCTATCAAAGTAATCCACGTAGGCCTGCATAATAAGATGGAGGCAAACTAACACAATTCTAATTTTGAAAAAGACACTGTAGGTACAGAAGTTGCGGCATTTTGTATTGCAATGTGCTTGTTTCAGGTTAATCCGAGGATGTTGAATCCGAATCTGCTTGTTCTCAGATTAATTTTGCATACTGAAACATCAGAGCTGCTAATTAACCGTAATGACCAAGTCACTTGAGCATTTGGTGTCAATCTCTGCCGGGTAGGAAGGCCGTCTTCCCCCAGCCGCCCCCCCCCCCTCCCCCGCCCCCTTATATCATATCTTCCTAGCCTGGGCGAAACGACAATTTCTGCAAGAAATATTTAGCTTTTTAGAACGAAATCATTAACGATGACTTGTTTAGTATACTGCCCCCCCCCCTTCCCTTCGCTCTTCGCTACCCCAATTATCCTGAATACCGATATGTTTAACCATTTCCGTTAGGGGGTGAAACTTGACAGGATAATGTAATACAATTAACAATGGTCACTCTAATGGCCTCACGGTGAAGTCATCTTCCCTGAATGTAGTTTTAAATCTATTTTAGCCAATTTTCATTATAAATATTTTTCGTACTCCTTTAGCTAGGGGGTGAATACTGTGTGATGACGTCTCAGTGACGTCATTATTAAAAAAGGCATTTTTGTGTTTCATTTCTTCGCAAACACTGCATGATAAATTAGTAAATCAAATAGTTTCAGTCCACTTTTCCATGCAGTAAAGCAAACGTTTTTAAGAAAACCCACATGGCTTCCATTTTGAATTTAACCATTATTCTCTGCACATAGACTCAAAAAGACCCCAATATGATAAGCTACAAAGCTACGGAGTGTCAGCTCTCAAGTATTTATCGTTCCGGATAGAGGATAGAAAGTTTGGTACGAAGGCCCCTATGCCCCCCCCCCCCCCCCCCCCACCTAAAAAAAACGGCCTTGCAGGGTTAACCCCACCGCATGGCATCATGACAAGAATTTTTGCGGGAAAATTGCATGAACTCAAATTGGTTTAATCTGATTGGAAAATTCGGCCCAAAAATTCAGATGCGAATTTGTGAATTTGAATGTGAATTTGATTACGTCATTGTGACGTAATCAAAGAGACTGTTTCATATATAGTGTACGTGCTTTCATCTCCTAAGCATACGGGGTATTAAAACTATTTATACGGGTGAGTACGAAGAGAAGAAGAGAGATACATCCCCATAAAATTGTGCTTTCGGTCATTTCCGTTCATTTTTTTTCGTATTCCTAAAAGAGTATAAAAGTAATTTATTTTGCCAAAACTAATTATTCTCTATCATATGAATTAGTTTTTGATATAAAATATCGGAAAATTAAAAAAATCAGTCCAAAAAAAGAAGAAGCGAAAAATGATTTCCGAAAAGATGACGTCACTGTGACGTCATGATGGCGATCATCTTGAATTGTTTAGCATTTCATCATAGAGTTTGACTCAACTATTTTCAAATAAACTATACCCAAGATATAACGAAAATAGATGGGGCGTTGAAATTCCCCCACCCTCCATCCTCAGGCGGGGACAACGTCCAAATCACCCAGATCTGTTAGGGTTAAAACAATCCATTTATCGGCTACTCATACTATCATTGCCTTATTGAACCGCTTTACATGCTGAGACCTGATACTGGACAACTATTCCCAGGTGACGGACAACCCTTAATACGACTTAGTTATAATCGCGATAAAACCTGGACAACCACTTCTATCGTCGGACAACGTATCCCCGGGTGTAGTTGTCCATGGACAACCTATGATAGTATCAGTTGTCCCGAGACAACTCACAACAGTACATGTTGTCCATGGACAACCTGTCCCAGTAATGGCTGTCCGACGGACAACCACTAATCAGGACAACGTTCACCTTCACACCGGCACTGCGGGTTGACCGTATATTGGTTGAAACCAATGTACCAGAAAACCATCAAAAACTAACAAGAGACTAACTGGCCCTATGGACTATGTCATTAAAAAGTAATATACGGGATTCTGAAGTTCAGTGAATTGCTGGGGGGCAGTGAGCTTGGTCGTTGACCTTTGATCTCAATCTTGGTATCTGACAGATCGCTTGCCACTGAAACATCCACTTACGAAAATGTGATTTTCATCGACCTTGACCTTTGACATTTATACTAAGAAAAAAAAAACGCTAGAGCGTAATTTGAGCGGCCAATGAGGCAGCTTGGGAAAGGTTTATCAAAACTTACAGGAAGTTCGTCCAAACTTATTACACTTGTCGCGGCACTGGCTGTTGTAGATAATCCGGGGTTGCTTCCTTTGAAGAAAGCACCTGTCAACAGAAAAAATAACAGTGAATGTGACTATCAAATGAGTGTTGACCAAATAGTAACATTTGATCGGGATAGCATAGAAGGTTCATTTCATAGACACACCAACTCATGTTATTGATTTTGTTGCAATAATCACACAGATTTGCAAATTTCTTTCAAGCTGAATATTAAAGGCGGTCAAACTAAGAATCCCAGTAGAATATGGTAGTTATTGTAGAATATGGTAGTTATTGTAGAATTTGGTAGTTATTGTAGAATATGATAGTTATTGTAGAATATGGTAGTTATTGTAGAATATGTTAGTTATTGTTGAATATGGTAGTTATTGGTAAACACACGAACAACATATTAAGGTGGAGACACATATGTTTCCCACATACAATTTCATAGAAACTTTTTATATGAATTAGTACTGCTATTGAAGTTCAGAAAGCTGAAAGAAAAGTCGGGGCACCATATCACCTCTACATATGGTATCTTCGTATCCAATCAAAGCAAAACCGATTGGGAAATGGAGAAAAAATATCCCGATTTTTTTTTTTTTCATAGAAATTAACATATACCTTTTCTAAAATGCCCAGATAACAGGTACACCATCCTGTCCCATCAAAAGACCTAGGTCCAAAAAAACGCTAGAGCGTTAATACCATTCTTTTACATTTTAAATTTATTCCCGTATTCTTTATACTGAGATGGCTGTCCTAGCAACAAATTTATTCATATTGAAAATTTTGAAAATGTTAAATATTAAGCATATGATTTGAGTACACATGTTTTCGAAATTAGATTAATCATGCGAATTTGAGTTTTCCTTTTTTGGGAATGCTCAGGCTCAGTAGCAAGAATTAAAATTGAACATAACAAAGTAGGTATGTTGAATCATATTAATTCATAATTATTTTTAAACGAATCTTGAATCTTCTAACGATTTTTCGTCTTCTAAAGCTTTTTTCGACCATTTAACTACAGTAGAATGCGAACAGAGAACGGGTGCAATGTCTTGTAAGTAATCTCTGCAAGTTCCTGCGTGTGTCAATTCAAATGAAAGGCTGCAACGTCACGTATTGGTGCAAACGTATTATGTAAAACGCCATAATATGTTATCGCCAAATTTTCTTGAGAACAAATCGGGTTGCTGTCATATTTCCAGAAACGCAGCGTTAATTGTATAATGTGAATACTTCTTGGCGCATCCATCATCTCGCACACTCAAACAAAACTTTGAACACAAAAACCTGACCTCATCTACAACAACAGTATGAACAACGGACCAACTGCCAGTATAATGTGTTCACCCAAAGGTGTAGTTCTGTCAAGGACTGCCCACATTATTCTCCTGGAGACATTGAAAGCTTTCCATTTAGCCGAATTAGATCATTTATCGATTAAGATATCACAAAGTATTGCAGCACTCAAACGTGATACGACAGACAGAAAGAATACAAGGAACACTAAAGGCTACAAGGTGGTAGCAAATTTTGAATTTTTGAATTCAAAATGACAGCAACCTTCAATTTATCCACAGGGAGAGCGTTCTTCATTCGCACCGACGTTCCCAGGAATTTGAATAAATTAGTGATAAGACATCTGAATTGGTCAACTGTTCAAATTCCAACGCAGATAGATTGCCCAAGAAAACAGAAAATCCTTCGGAGATTCACGAATCGTCAAAAGAGATACACAAGAATCAATCTTTATTTGTCAGGCCTAAATCGTTCCGTTTCGAAGATTTTGAAAACGCAACAGCCATTATTTGTTCCAATGCAGTGTTGAAGACCTTCGCTCACCCAAATTAGGGCTGATAGTCCCTGAAAGTTTCCAGTATCCAGCATATGTCTTATTTTTTTTTGGAAAAGGAACAGCCCAACGACAAGTGTAGTGAGGCTTGCTCAATATCCCTACACGTACCTCGGTATGTATTGTTTTACCTTGGACATCTTCATATATATCGCTGCCATGTGTTAGCTTCTCTGTTTCTGAGAATGGGTCACTCTTGTAAGGCCGTTCTTTCCTCTCTTTCCTCTTCCGTCCTCCTCCAACCGTTAAATCAGACACGTCAGATGTTGAACGTAAAACTGACGCCTTTTATAGAACAAAATGGATATATTAAGCAGATGAATGTATAGCGAAAATAACATGTGAGACAAAGGTTAGTATCAACGCGTGATTCCCCAATCGGGTATTCGCTCCCCCTTCCAGAAGTCCCGTTTTCCTTGATGAACAGACAAAATGTCACCATTAATTGATATCCGAATAATACGAGTACTTTTGTTTTAAAGTGACTGCACCTGAACTGAGAGATATTCTCTCACTTCGAGTGATATTTATAGTCTACAGAGTTAATATTTGTTGAAAAAAAATATCTCAGGCTTGAGTTGAGTGAACTAACTGAACACAAAGTGTAAATTGAAACAGAATCAAGTTGAGTGAACTAACTGAACACAAAGTGTAAATTGAAGCAGAATCAAGTTGAGTGAACTAACTGAACACAAAGTGTAAATTGAAGCAGAATCAAGTTGAGTGAACTAACTGAACACAAAAGTGTAAATTGAAGCAGAATCAAGTTGAGTGAACTAACTGAACACAAAGTGTAAATTGAAGCAGAATCAAGTTGAGTGAACTAACTGAACACAAAGTGTAAATTGAAGCAGAATCAAGTTGAGTGAACTAACTGAACACAAAGTGTAAATTGAAGCAGAATCAAGTTGAGTGAACTAACTGAACACAAAGTGTAAATTGAAGCAGAATCAAGTTGAGTGAACTAACTGAACACAAAAGTGTAAATTGAAGCAGAATCAAGTTGAGTAAACTAACTGAACACAAAGTGTAAATTGAAGCAGAATCAAGTTGAGTGAACTAACTGAACACAAAGTGTAAATTGAAGCAGAATCAAGTTGAGTGGAATTTCCCTTACATTTGAGTGTGTTAAATTTGTACGCTTAATTTAGTCAAATGTAACTGAAGTGTGTTTACAGGGGGGAATATTCAGTTTGACATTGCATTTATGTATTAATGTATTGTGTGATGGGACGGCTTTGTTGTTGAAATCCAATACAGGCGTCACTTCTTACATTCTCTGGTTAACCGTCTTCCACGAACATTTCACAAATAATAATCACAATATCATTTCCTATGTCACTGAACTGAACTGAAATTATATTTACTCCGACCTCCCATCCAATGATGCATGGATGCACACATATAGGCATGTTTATAGGCATGAATTTACCATTGTTTATAATTCGGTGTCCGTGCTTTGCTGATAACGGCCGGGGAGATTGGGGTACAGTGGGACATGGGGCACAGTGGGACAAGCCGTCTAGCTCCTCAGTTAAGTACAGGAAGCACATTACAATATTATCGGCAGAAAACTACCACCCTCATACAACACCTATATTGATTACAAATAAAAACCATCATTGGTAAAAAATTACGAGCAAATAAATTGTTCCAAGTAAATTTTGAGGACTGAGGATGATATTTTGTTATACCAAGTTTTCAGCAGTACTTCATTGCTGTTTTGTTACCACCGAGAAAGGGTGATCAAAGATACAATTTCAATCATACAGATTTATTAGTTCAGATGTATATACATGTATTAGTTTTTTCATAAAAAGGAAAATATCATGCACCTGGGGCGGACTGGGACACTTTTGATGGGGCACACTGGGACAATAGTAATGGTATTATGATGTATTATTTTGTTCCCTAGATGATAGTAATTGCTGATGCTATCAGATTCCGTGGGCTTTATAAACACTTTCAAAGTCAATTGGTTTCGTTGGAGTGAGAATAATACAAAATAATTAAAAATTTGGCCCCTGGGAAATATTTTATGTAAAGCAGGGATCTAAATTACCAGCTAATCTAACCATCGCCGTTTAATCTTCTAAACGCCTATGAAACATATTAGTATATAACTTGATATAAACTGTATTTTGATTATTGTCCCATCGCACTCCAGTGGGTGACCCAGTGTATACCCATATTGGGGCAAACTGGGACACGTTTTTTTACGTTTTTAAAAACGAATTCTAGAGAAAAGTATAACAGATATCTAAGATTTTTTTTTGCATGAGTATGTCATTCTAAATATAAGTTATAAGTATAGAAGGCTACACTACAGGACAATAATAACAGAGATTTTTGCAAAAAGGTGAAAATTGTCCCAGAGTGCTCCAATCTCCCATAGAGAGAGAGAGAGAGAGAGAGAGAGAGAGAGAGAGAGGGAATTAAGGTTTCAGCGTATCTCCAAACTGATCAGTATCTGAGTGTATGAGATGATATGGACGGGTGTAATGACAACTAGGCATTGAATTTCATCTCCAATACCTGACTAAATGTCTCTCTTCTTTCATGGTTTTTGCCCATCCACATTTTCCGATAGGGGTTCAGCTTGTAGAAAAAATAAAAACCCGGACTTTTGTGAAAACAAGTCGAAGCTGATCTTTCATCTAAAGCCCAAGTCCCACTTTGGCGAATTCCTTTACGAAGCTTGACGATTTAAGATCGTAAGTATTGGTAAGATTTTCGCAAGCTATTCGTAAAGACATTCGCCATGATTCGTAAGCCATCGCTTCAATTCGTAAGAAAATCGTCGCCACGGTTTTATCGCCGCGTCAATTTCAAAATGTTCAAAAAATTCGCCAAGCAATGCGATTTTGCCTTAAGTCTCAAATATTCGTAATTTTATCGTAAGTCGTCGTAACTACGTTGTAATGCATCGTAATTAAGTCGTAATTTAATCGCCTTATTGGTAACAGTTCCGTTAATAATCGTCAAATGAAAAATAAATACTAATAGTTACGATAAAGCCCAAGTCCCACTTAAGCGAAGTTGTTTACGAAACTTTGCGATGTATTGGTCGTAATGTTTCGTAATAAATCGCTTTACAAAAGCCGGTTTTTCCCGTCATTTGGGGCGAATAGATACATGTTTTACGAATAATTACGACTGTTTGCGATGCAGTTACAAAGAAATACGATACTTTTACGACAGTTAGCGATATTCGCACCCAAATTTAGGCGAATCAGAGCGAAACAGTTGCGAATATGTGCGATGTTTTTGAACATTTACGAAGTGCATACGACTACTTGCCATTATTTCACGATGTCTTGCGAATACGTACGAAGGTTTTACGACGTTTTTAGGACGTTGTTATGACAGGTTGGGTCAAATGTTTACGATTTCTTCGTATACAATCGTTTCCTAAGTAAAGCCCAAGTCTCACTTTGGCGAATTCCTTTACGAAGCTTGACGATTTAAGATCGTAAGTATTGGTAAGATCCTCGCAAGCTATTCGTAAAGACATTCGCCAATTTCAAAATGTTAAAAAAATTCGCCAAACAATGCGATTTTGCCTTAAGTCTCAAATATTCGTGATTTTATCGTAAACAATCGTAAGTCGTCGTAACTACGTTGTAGTGCATCGTAATTAAGTCGTAATTTAATCGCCTTATTTGTAACAGCTCCGTTAATAATCGTCAAGAGAAAAATAAACACTAATAGTTACGATACGACAGGAAACGATGGTATACGAATTAATCGTAAACATTTTACCCAAACTGTCATAACAACGTCGTAAAAACGTCGTAAAACCTTCGTACGTATTCGCGAGACATCGTGAAATAATGGCAAGTAGTCGTATGCACTTCGTAAATGTTCGCAAATACATCGCACATATTCGCAACTGTATCGCACTGATTCGCCTAAATTTGGGTGCGAATATCGTTAACTGTTGTAAAAGTATCGTATTTCTTTGTAACTGCATCGCAAACAGTCGTAATGACTCGTAAAACATGTCGTATCTATTCGCCCCAAATGACGGGAAAACCGGTTTTTGTAAAGCGATTTATTACGAAAAATTACGACCAATACATCGCAAAGTTTCGTAAACAACTTCGCTTAAGTGGGACTTGGGCTTTATCGTAACTATTAGTATTTATTTTTCATTTGACGATTATTAACGGAACTGTTACCAATAAGGCGATTACATTACGACTTAATTACGTACGCTAGCTGTAGTTGACGACTTGCGGCCAGCATTTTGAGTGACACGGGACCGTGGCGACATTTCCCACAGGTAACGTGGCACAGGGTGGCGAATGTCTTTACGAATAGCTTGCGAGAATCTTACCAATACTTACGATCTTAAATCGTCAAGCTTCGTAAAGGAATTCGCCTAAGTGGGACTTTGGTTGTCTTTGTGTATGCTATATGTGAAGCCATTAGATAAATTTGCACATAATCATATGTGAATATATGTGAATACACTGATCACTGAGTCTGACTTCAAAGTTTTATTCTAATTCACAAGACAACAGTATATGTTTGCCATATAACACTTGAGCTTATACCTGTTGTTTACATTGATTTGACATAGTTAATTCAACTATCATTGTAAAGAAAACCTTGTCTAGTAAAGGTTAAGTAAAAAAATGTCCACCTGTGGTTTTGCTCATTTATTCATATGAAGTTACAGTTTAATGTGTATATGAATAAAACACATGAAAGGGTGTTTTTATTCATGGAAGAAAATATACCTATATTTTACATATACACCAATGGCGCTCATAAAAGGAAAGTGCATTCTCTCAATAAAGCAACTATGGGTGAACACAGCAGTTGATGAAGAAACAGGAATCAGACTTCACTGTTTATCTATTTTCAGATATTTCTGTTGCACATTTTCCCAATTCCAAGTATCAACTCTCAGAGAGAAAGTTTTAAAGTGCAACAGAGATACGTGAAAACAGATAAACATGTGAAGTGTCTCATTCCTGTGTCCGTTTTCATGCATTTTCAGATTATGTAGGGAATGCACTTTCTATCCATGAGCGTCATTATATGCACATCATCTGTATATTTTTGTCCATAAATAAAACATACAATGTGTGGACATAGTACAGAGAGAGAGTACCTGTCGGTCGTTTTGTTATATTCATATACACAATAAATTATAACTTCAGATGAATAAATTAACAAAACAAAAGTAGACATTTTTTTAACTCACCCTGCAGTACCAGATAAATAAATTATGGTTTTGCTTCTTGTATTATTTTGGTGGTTGAGAAGAAGCCAAGTTGTCTCATAAAGCACGAGTGTGTGTCTTTTCAACATTCCATATTTTACATCCATACAGTAAATTTGTAAAATAATTTCAAGAAAAAAAAGAAGCTGTAGATCAACCCGTAATCAATGAAAACACTATATTCTGTCTGGTTAGCGTGCTTCAATCTCAACCCTGCGCTTTAGAACTTTTTTGTTCGGAAAATTTTGCAGCAAAGTTATCACCCTTGACCAACGCAAGTGCTACCAACCTCTAGTTTGTCTGCAATGACTTGTTATGTTGCAAAATCTCAGCTGTTGAAAGAGTGTTCTTAAAAATATAGTCTTTGTTTTTGTCATTTGTGTCCTAATTTTCCACCGTTTTGCAAACATAGCTCTATTAGCACCCTGCTAGCCCACAAGTCAATATCGGTGAAAAATCAATGGTTTCCAATCATACAAAACAGAATACGGTCTTATCACCATATATTTATCAGTGAATATATCTTTGTTAACGCTATCTGGACTTGGCGGTTTGAGGTGTACCGCAGCCTGGAGAGGGGCGGAATATATATTATATATCTTTCGTTATCCCTAAGGCTAGAGTTCTGAAACCTACCACACTATTTTTCGGTGTCAAGCTTTGCTATAAAATGTAGAAAAATCTAAAATGGCCGCCATGATGACATTACAGTTACGTTATTTTTAGAACGGGAATCTTTTTTGACGATTTGTCGGTCAGATTTTTCGATTTTTTTATTTAGGCAAGTTTTTACGCTAAAACAGCATAATAAATTAGAAAAAAATCTCTAATGTGAAATAAAATACTTTTGGGCACTGCTCTGCAAAGAAAAGCAACATTGTTGAAGGAAAACGACAAAGCACAACTTTTCAATAACACACTCATGGCCGCCATTTTGAATTTGCCTATGATCCAGGGCATAATGATGAATCCCCTCTTTCTCTCAGTGCAAAGGTTTATTAGGAGAAAGAATGATCAGCATATTTTAGCGAGAACATTAAACAAAAATTCAGTTTTCAAATAACATATACTAGAAATATAATATAACGGTATGCCTTTCCCGAAAATTCTCGATTGTCCAGTTGAAATCTAACCTAGATATAGTAATTACAGAACTCAGAAGACGAAAGAAAAGCAATCGTATCGGATTCATACGTGACCACCAGATGAACCGTTGTCGTATATTAACATTTGTTTGTCATTTAGCCACACTTGGTGGAAGATTCAAACGTTAGTGCATAGACAAAAGGCACAATGGAGTAGAGCTGAGAAGTTATCTCCCTCCCCCTTCCTCCCCCAACCTGTGGACCAGAAGCTAGATATAACCAAACAAGATATACTTACGTTATCTATATTCTCTCTCATCTTTTTCATCTTCTCCATCAGCGTCATTGGTAACTGGTAAGGAAGGGGAGGTTTTTGTACTGGACACGTATCGTCGACATAGTCTGCTTCGATATTGACACCCGTATCATTAGCCAAGAGTCTGTCAGCAACCTCCGAGTTTTCCAATGGAAAAGTACACCTTCCATCGGCAAAATCGCAGTTATTCCTTGTCGTCTGCCTGTTTTCTTCTGCAGTTACCCCAGCTTCATGCGTTAAGCATATAGGACTTTTATCCACCTCTTTCCGGCCGCCAGGAGCACATTCGCTGTCTTGGCGTAAAACTATCCAGAAATTTCCTCCACCGTCCATCTTCTTGAAATTCAGCCCTGCAAGTGTTTCTCCGGAATAAGCACATGTTTCACTTCCTAACGTGTCGGTGTCTTCTACCATACTACTGGTACCGGTAATATTATCCAACTCAGAGTTATCTTTCCTTTGTACTTTTTCATCACTACTTGAAGCAACGATGATATTATCGTCCAACGAATTGTCCAGGTTCGAGTTCTCGCAAACATCCATCAACCAGTCCGCAACATTGTTATCCTGATCTTCACTGATGGGTAAATAAGACGGTTTCATTCGAATACCCTTAGATAGAACAACATTGCTTCTTTCAGATGAACTGTCAATCCTTTTACCAGGGGCGCTGGTGGTTATGACCTGTCTGTTAATTTTTTGACTCATGGCGCCCTCTACCGACTGATTCGGATCCACTATGATGGTATCTCGTAAATTGTTTGTCCTGTCTCCGGTTTCATTCATGCTACGCCTTTTCGGAATAGGTATCCGTCTGGGGAGTTTTGGTGGTAATGAAATTGTTGAATTAATTGACGAAGTGGAATCGGATCGAGTCACCATGGGAGCAGTGGATTTTCCATCATCATGTACCATAAGGTTCAATGTACTGACGTGATGTCCGATTTCCCTTGGATATATATCACGTCCCTTTCTGAATTCATCAAAACTTGGAATGTGGAGTTTGTGCGCTCTTCTCTTCTCCTCAATTCTCGAGACTAGAGTCTCTCTGGCTCTCCACTTCAACTCCGTATTTGCCGCCTGGTGTACATTATCAACACTCCCGTAGCACTTCAGTTTCCCTAAAGTTTGTCTTGGACATTCACGAACTTCTCTTGTCGAAATTTTTGCAGACTCCCCAGTGGCATTTCTCCGAGAATTGCAGAGAGACAGATTGTTTTGTCGATTGACCCTGGCAGAGCTGCTGTTAGAGGTTATAACTTGATCAAATTCGGATCCAGAGCTTTTAGTTTCAAAAAGGTCCAAGTAGTAGTCCATCGACATGCGGTTATTCATACACAGGCGATCTGAAGTTTGTAAACGTGATTTCCTGAAACCATCTTTGCGCCTTTCAGAATCCGTCAAACGACCTATCCCAATCGACCCTGCTTTCTTGTCGTCAGATTCAGGCGTAACACGCTTTTCAGTGGTGAGAACATCTTCCTCTTCATTTGATGTGGCGCATGTGACAACAATCTCGTGCGTTGGCGGTGTAGTGTGTGCTCGAGTTTTACTATGCTCTGGAGACGATCCCGATGGTGGTTTCCTCAAAAGCTTGTCCACCTGGCTGTTTTTATCTAGATATTTCTTGAAGAGAGTATTTTCTCTCATAGCGGATAATCGTGAATAGGAACATTGATCAGGGGACGGAGAAAGTCGTCTGAAAGATGAAGGAGTAGTTTCCCTTATCGGAGCTCTCCCACCTCGTGAAATCGTCGAACTGTCTCGGGTGTCACGACTTGTGCTCTTCATAGACGCCATATTTGATATACCGGTAGTGTTATCAACAATTGATCATATATGGGAAATAAAACTTTTGTGTTCTTCTCTTATCATAAAGGTAGCAAGAAAACCACCATTCGTGCTGTTGACGTAGTCAACTGTAGCTCAACGGCATTCGTAGTATTTCATCCTCTGTAGATTCGCCTTCGACATTCCCTCCAAACATTGTGCAATCCTCGTTATTCTAGTTTCTGCAGCATCCATATACAATACAATATTACAGCCAAGCGCGCATAAGTAGTTTTATATTTGTCGCTGGCGTTCGAAATCTTTGTGTGTTTGTTTGATAAATATCCAGAGCCCCAATGCGTTCACGTACACATATAGCTGCCCATAGTTTACATCCGTATATTTTCTTCAGGATTTGTGAATAACACAGACATCTCATCAACGGTTGCTGTAAAACCTTTTCCTTTGGACAACTGAAGCGTCAGACTCCCTAAAACTCAGCATGCAATCTATTTCATTCAGCTGCCGTTCGTTGTGTAAATAGGTCCAATCCAAGCCTATCCGTTATTGGCTTGTAAAGAATTCAAACTGCGCGAACTATGGCAGGTGTATCATAACAATATGGTTCCTGGTGCGAAAATGCATACGAACACTGTATTAAATATTACGTGCTTCTGTCGGTTAGTCGCCACTGTTTATTTAACCTATGCTAAACATGGGCAAGATCTGCGTTATATCCACTCGTACAGCGTTCCGAATAATGCATGTAAACTTGCAGTACTCGAGCAATGTTATATGGATCAACATATCTGGTTATTTGTGAAGAATTAGGTATAGGCTTTGATCAAGTTAGCATAATCGGATTACAGAACGAATCGAGGCACTTTCTCCACCGTAATCCACGACTCGGAACCGTTCAATGTTCGAACGGTAAACTAATAGTATATTTTACGTTGTGTGTACTATATTCTACCCCTAGTTTCTGTGCTGTGATCTGCTATTTTGCTTCATAATAACCTGATCAACGACGTATTACATAATTACTTTCGTTAGCCAATTCTCCAATACAAATAATATGTATAGAGGCCAAGCATTTCGCGATACGAACGGTTCCGTATCATAATAGTTTTGTTCCGAAGATTATTAAAATAAATCGATTATTGTGTGGAAATGCATGATTGAGAAACACTTGTACTTTGTCCGGTTTGCTTTGTCTAGAAACTCTTTCAATGAAGATCTGAAACCAAACATTTATTTTCTACAAATCCAAAAGAGCAAAAAGAACAAGCATCGCTGTCTAAGTACATGCGATGGAGTATATGTTGTAGTGTTTAATTACTCCCTCATAAACCAGAACGTGCCATGCATCTCTAGTCTGCGTCTTGTTGGTCTCACGCGA
Source organism: Hanleya hanleyi (assembly GCA_036873755.1). Lineage (NCBI taxonomy): Eukaryota > Metazoa > Mollusca > Polyplacophora > Lepidopleurida > Hanleyidae > Hanleya > Hanleya hanleyi. The sequence goes on from JAVTVY010000120.1 coordinate 21,703, forward strand.
CCGCTGAGCACGTGACCTCGTGGGAGCAGATAATAACATTTCTGTGCATGATTGTACCGGTGAGATGTATTTATCGGCCTCGCTGAAATGAGAGGAAATGCACAGAGATATAATTTTCAAATTTGTGAAAATGATAATTTGAGAGCTGATGAAAAGATTGATGAAAAATCAGCTAACTGGTTTTCTCTGTGTGGGGAGTCCAATATGGGCTGCACCCGAATGTCAACAAAGTTGACGAATGTCTGTTTTGACGTGGACTCGCTTTGTTAAAATACAATGTAATTAACATTTTGAGAATTCCGTTCATAAACGGAATTAGCAATTTTGCAAGATAGCCACACTCGAAATGCCCTTTGCAAGCGCGGCGCGTGTTATTCAACATTGCTGGCCTATTCGCATGACCTCCTAGCAGGCACAGGGTCATGGATAAATTCAAAATTGCGCCCACGTGGAGTACAAGAAAAGTGATGTAGCGTTTTGCGAAGAAATGACACAAAGAAAAAATCGGGGAATCTGACCCCAAAATTGACCCAAAAATGCCTTTTTGGAAATAATGTCACCGTGACGTCATCACAGCGGCCATCTTGAAGTTTATACTACTGATTTTTGACGAGCTCCAAATTAAGCCCCAAACACATGCACACATTTTTACACGTGCGCAGCAGTAGATAGCATGCAAAAAAGGTTATAGATTGCATCAGCATTGGCTGTGTGCCAAGTTTTGACCACTATAGGTCTGGCAACCTTTGACCTTGTATTCCTCCGCGGTGATGCGGTCATGTCTGGTGGTGATGCAGTCGCGGCAAAACAGACTTCAAATACGCTGCATGGTCCGATGGGGTCGTATGAGGTATCAATGTGAAGCATTCGTGAAGGCGCATCTACCGGAGTGGGTGTGGGGTTGGAATAGTGTGATTCTGCGCATGCGCAGTAGACAAAGGGTATGGAAATATACGTTTTGGGATCTAGGGGAGCCCCTAATGGGCCGATGGAGTCGAGTGAGGTATCAATGTGAAGCCTATGTGAGAGGGCATCCGCCTGGACTAGTGTCTCGGCCGTTGTCAACATTCTGCGCATGCACAAACAGGGAATTGTGAGAAAAGAGTATGGAAATAGACGTTTTGGGGTCTGGGTGGGCCACTAGTGGTCCGATGGAGTCGTATGAGGTATCAATGTGAAGCATATCTGAGGGGGCATCCGACTGGGTGGGTGGGACGTGGAACTGACGTCATTCTGCGCATGCGTAGTAGTCCAAGGGTATGGAAATATACGTTTTGGGTCGAGGTGGACCACTATTGGTCCTATGGAGTCGTATGAGGTATCAATGTGAAGCCTATATGAGGGGGCATCCTTCTGCACTAGTGTCTCGGCCGTTGTCAACAGTCTGCGCATGCGGAAACAGGGAATTGTGGGAAAAGGGTATGGAAATAGATTTTTGGGGTCTCGGTGGGCCACTAGTGGTCCTATGGAGTCGTATGAGGTATCAATGTGAAGCCTATGTGAGGGGACATCCGGCGGGGTGGGTCTGACATGGAACTGACGTCATTCTGCGCATGCGCGGTAGATCAAGGGTAAGGAAATAGACATTTTGGGATCGAGGGGAGCCCCTAATGGGCCGATGTAGGTGAGTGGGGTATCAATGTGAAACCTATGTGAGGGGGCATCCACCTGGCCTAGTGTCTCAGCCGTTGTCAACATTCTGCGCATGCGCAGACAGGGAATTGTGGGAAAAGGCTATGGAAATAGAGGTTTTGGGGTCTGGGTGGGCCACTAGTGGCCCTATGGAGTCGTATGAGGGTATCAATGTGAAGCATTCGTAAAGGAGTATCCACATGGACTAGTGTCTCTGCCGTTTTCAACATTCTGCGCATGCGCAGACAGGGAATTGTGGGAAAAGGGCATTGGACTGGACATTTTGGGGTCTATTTGGGCCCCTGGTCGTCCGATGGGGTCGAGTGAGGTATCGTTGTAAAGGATACGTGAGGGGGCATCCGCTTGGACTAGTACGACGTGGAACTGGCGTCATTCTGCGCATGCGCAGTAGACAAAGTGTATGGAAATAGACGTTTTAGGGTCTAGGTGGGTCCCTAGTGGTCCGATGGAGTTGAGTGAGGTATCAATGTAAAGCAGTCGTGAAGAAGCATCCAGTCATGGGTGGGTGCATGTAAAATTAGGATTTTTTCCCGAAAATATAAAAGCGGAACACGGACTTCACCCCTAAAATAGGGGAAAACATCTATCAACCCTAACCAAAAGGGCTAATATCGGTCCTCGGGCTTATTGGGACCTGCCTATCAAGTCAATGGGGTGGGTGCATGTAAAATTAGGATTTTGCCCCGAAAATATAAAAAGTGGAACGCGGACTGTACCCCTAAAGTAGGGGAAAACACCTATCAATCCTATCCCAATTTAGGAGCTCCAAGAGCTCCGGAGCTCCGAGTTCCAAGAGCGCCGGAGATCGGGGTTCCATGAGCTCCGGAGCTCCGACGCCACCACCGGGCGTTGACGGGCATCAACGTCCGGTGGTGGTGGTACCTCCGGTGTGGCAGAGCTCTTGGATCGGAGCTCTTGGAGCCCAAACTTGTGGAGCTCAGAGCTCGGAAATGACGTCATCGCATGCATGCGCGCGTACCTGTGTCATCTTGCAGTTCTCGGGGTGTAGACTCCATTTGAGGGATGTCCACAGCATCTGTGATGTCATCGGTGACGTCATCAGTACGAGTAGTAGCGAAAGAACATGTTTTATAACTGGCTCAGTGCCAATTTTCCCCACGATTTGCGGGATGTCCACAGCATCTGTGACGTCATTGGTGACGGCATCAGTACGAGTGGTAGCGAGATTTTGATTAGTCGTCCGATACATATGGAATGATGAGGGACACGAGTTAATCTCTATATGTAGAGACACCACCACACACCAATAATACCACACACACACACACACACCAACACACACTACCACACACCACCAACGCCACCACCGGGCGTTGACGCCAGTGGTAGCTCCCGTGTCGCAGAGCTCTTGGATCGGAGCTCTTGGAGCTCAAAGCTTGTGGAGCTCAGAGCTCGGAAATGAAGTCATCGCATGCATACGCGCGTACCTGTGGTTATACGGTTAGTAGGACCGCCACTTAACTTTTTTTTTCATCTGCGCAAACCCAGTTAAATCATATCTCGACGGGATTCGTCTGGGCCGCTTTACCCCGCTATACGGGTACAGTGCGCGGTTCTTGAACTTGTTTTGCGAATGTATTTGATGTTAATTTAAAATTCCGCCGACAACCATCATTCACCGTATCACAGTAAACTCAGAATTCTTTCTGAAATTCTAGTCTTACACATAGTATTTTCATTCCACACAAGTAAGCCTAGTACCGCGCAAATACTGTTTCACAATGGTAGGCATTACAATTAAAGAATTAATGAACTTTACCATTTGAATAAAAATAGGCTGCCTTAGTTTCTTTAGTTAGGGCCTAGAAGTTATTTTATCGTCGAGCAAAGTTGAAAGATTGAAACAATCTACAAAATCTCTACTAAATCATAAATAATTCATGAACAGGGCCGACCTTTTGAAGATCTACGTTTTGAAGATATACATGATTGGAATATTGTGTCCAAAGTTCATGTTTGTACATCAGATAACAAGAGAGAAATTAGAATGGAGAAAACCACTTTTTGGCGAAAACTAAATGGGGAAACCAGCCAAAAACCAATCAGCACTGTGTTCGACGGCTTGAGCCACGCTAATCCGCTGTTCGCAGCTGGATAAGAACCCCGCTGAGACAATGCTGTGACCGCTTGATTAGATGTCAAACACTTGAGCAATGATTGCTTTATAAGTCTGGCTATTCTGAAATTATGTGTACTATCTGACCATGCCGCAGTGCTTTATTTATAAGGCGCGCTTTCGCTCCCGCGCGCCTCCCGCTCGCCTTATTCTCGATCGAGGTGCACTTTTTTTAGCGCACCTAAAATATTTAACTACTGTTTATGCGTAGAGTATGTACGTACGATGGCGCAAAACATTGTCAGGCTCCTCGATTAAAATGCGCCCTGTCCCATTTAGACCGCACCCCGCCTCTTTTAAAATCGTTTCCTTTTTCCATATACAGGCTGTTTATTTCCGAATTCTCGACATCACCTAACATCTTTGAGCCGCCGCCATATTGGCTGGAAGCAACGTATTCCGGTACTGGCGTTTAGATTGGCTGGAGTCCTGATAAGGCGGTACTCTTGGCCAGTGAAAAACTTCGTTAGGATTTCAACCTCATGTCGCGGAGAAAAACTTATTATATAATTTGGCTATAGTTTGTCTCATGTTGACCCTGTTTATTCGTTGGTAATCTATTCAATCTAAACAGTTCAGTCTGTGAATCGCGGGCAATCAACCACATGGACATGCGAGTCTAATTTTATGGGACCGATATAAAATGCTGCATTGTTTATCAAGATTGTGCCGTAAACGTCCTGTTCAAACTCCAGTAGTAGTGTTCAAGCAAATTGAGCCTTATTTCACCCGGATGTAGAGGTCATTTGTGGAGGTCACGTGGAGGTCGGAGAGGTCAAGTGCACTATAGTTCCGGCAGAATGACCAAAAAGCTACCTCCAACACAGGAGGGTTCCAATTGTTACAGGGAATGTATTCCTCCGCGGTGATGCGGTCTGGCAGCGGTCTGGCGGTAATGCGGTCGCGGGAAAAAGCTTCCGCGGAGAAAAAGTAGTCCCTAGAAAAAATGGTCCGATGGGGTTGAGTGAGGTATCAAAGTGAAGCTTATGTGAGAGGGCATCTGATGGGCTGGGTGTGGGGTTGAAATAGGGTCATTCTGCGCATGCGCGGTGGCCCAAGGGTATGGAAATAGACGTTTTGGAGCTAGGGGAGCCCCTAATGGTCCAATGGGGTCATATGAGGTATCCATGTGAAGCATTCGTGAAGGGGCATCTGATGGGCTGGGTCCAATGGTCCGATGGGGTTGAGTGAGGTATCAAAGTGAAGCTTATGTGAGAGGGCATCTGATGGGCTGGGTGTGGGGTTGAAATATCGGCATTCTGCGCATGCGCGGTGGCCCAAGGGTTTGAAAATAGCCGTTTTGGAGCTAGGGGAGTCCTTAATGAGTGAGGCATCCATGTGAAGCATTCGTGAAGGGGCATCTGACTGGACTAGTGGCTCGAGCGTTGTCACCATTCTGCGCATGCGCAGACAGGGAATTGTGGAAAAAGGGTATGGAAATAGACGTGTTGGGATCTAGGGGAGCTCCTAATGGGCCGATGGAGTTGTATGAGGTATCCATGTGAAGCCTAGGTGAAGGGGCATCCAGTCATGGGTGGGTGCATGTAAAATTTTTCCTGAAAAAAAAACGGAACACGGACTTTATCGAAAAATCCGAAAAAATACCTATATGGGGTATGGGGGTATATAGGTCGCCGGGCTTAACGGGGCTTGCCTATCAATAGAGTTATCTCCCCCTAGTTCCAGGGTGGGTGTATGTAAAAATTTTCCTGAAAAAATACGGAACACGGACTTTATTCTAAATTACGTGAAAATGCCTATATGGGGTATGGGGGGTATAGGACCATCCTGGGAAACTTACTTCTCGACATTTGCGGTATAGGTTGTGGGGTCTCGTTTTCTTAGTCTCGTCAAGACAAACATGATAGGAAGTGTCCCGCAGCGAATCGGTGAAATTTTTGAAAAAGTACGATATAGCTCCATATAGTCCCATACTGGGGGTATAGGATCAATGTTTGTCCCCTGGGAAACGTACTTCTATACATTTGCGGTAGGGTTGTTTGGATTTGTTTTTCACGTCTCGTCATTTAGAACATGATAGGAAGTGTCCCGGAGCGAATCGGTGAAATTTTTGAAAAAGTACGATATAGACCCATATAGTCCCATACTGGGGGTATATGACCCATGTTGAACCTAATGGGAAACTTACTTCTATACATTTGCGGTAGGGTTGTTTGGATTTGTTTTTCACGTCTCGTCATTTAGAACACGATAGGAAGTGTCCCGGAGCAAAACGGTGAAATTTTTGAAAAAAAGTCACCGAGGCCTGGGTAGGCCCATAGGCATATACTGCATGGCTATGGGTGTATAGACCCACACGGGGTGGACATGTTGGAGTCTAGGTGAGTCCCTAATGGTCCAATGGGGTCGAGTGAGGTCTTATTTTGAAGCTCTCGTGGAGGAGCACTTGACTACACTAATGGTTCGTCCGTGTTCAATAGTCTGCGCATGCGCACCATGGCCCGTTATATAGAAAGCAGGCATTTTGGGGGGTATGTGGGTGTGTGTTTGGGTTAGAGATGGGCTATTCACGGTTCGAATGGGTCGTCTGATGTATCCATGTGAAGCCTATGTGAGGGAGCCTCTGATGGCGTGGGTGTGGGGTTGAAATATCGTCATTCTGCGCATGCGCAGCCTGGCCGTAGTATGGAAATAGACGTTTTTGGGGTCTAGCCGAGCCCCTCATGGGCCTATTGGGTCGAGTGAGGTATCCATGTGAAGGCTAGACTAATTATATATTCTGTATTATACAATCGGATAGCGGTTGTCGTGAATAACAACAAGTTCAGCAATGTTTATATAGTTTATTATCCCCAATGTTACATCATACCCAGGCTGGGGGAGCCGCCCTGGGTATGTTTAGTATGTTCACAGCAAAACAAAATGAAATATCAAACACCATGTTTTATTATTTAACGCACCGTCACATTAGGTACAATTGTTTACTGAGCTCAAGTCAACGATCAGCATGTAGACATAGAGAGTATGTGCGGCATCTTATGGTATTCATCAGTGCGCGGGTCACGCATTCAACCGATGTCGGTGGTCGGTCAGCTTGGTAAGGAAAAACGTGACATTGGTTACCCTCTCTATCACCCATTGTATGTTGGGGCGTTGACGATGTGCCCATCTCAAGGGTTCCACGGTGTCCAGTATCTCCAGCATCGTCTCTAGTGACCTCCGGCTAATGATGGTGAACGGCTGGTCAGACACATAGATATTATTGCCGGGATAATAATACCGTAACTGGCCCGTCTTTTTGTGACGTAAGATGTACCCGAAAGCGACATTCAATTTGAAGGCCGTAGTTTGATCTTTGAAGATGGCTTCCACGTAGCTGCGTAGACGGGTGCGTTTGGTCAGTGTGAAATTGTAAATAACTTGAATAGGTCCATGAGGGTGGAAACAGTGCCGTGTCATGGACCAATGGCGCCGATCGATGTCACTCACTGGATGGTTGTCCTGTAAGAGATCGCCCAGAAAATGTTCGATGTTGTCAGGCGTATGACTCGAAACCGTAACGCTGGGGTCCAGCTGGATATCCAGCTTCTTCTGAACTGTGGGCATAGGCGGGCTCTCCTTCATCGCATCACCAGTGGCGTTCGTCTCCCCGGGCTTATCTTCAATGGGTCTGACCTTCCTCGGCTCCTCTTCAGTAGGAAGTTGTCGCTCATGCCATGGTACCGGGACATGAGTCAACCGTTGGTGTCGCAGCAACTGACTGCGTCGTTTGAAGAGTTGACCACAATCCTCGCATGGACGCTTGGGTAGCCCATGATTTGAACGTTCGTGGCGCAGTAACTGATCCTCCCGATTAAATGACCCTGCGCAGGTTATACAAGTATACCGTGCATCGTTGTGGGTGGCGGCCTCGTGGCGTCGAAAATTGTGTAGACGAGTAAACTGCTTCTGACAAGTTGTGCAAGTGAACATCTTGGTGGAATCGCCCAGAAAATGTTCGATGTTGTCAGGCGTATGACTCTGTACCGGGGCATGAATCAAACGTTGATGTCGCAGCAACTGACTGCGTCGTTTGAAGAGTTGACCACAATCCTCGCATGGACGCTTGGGTGGCCCATGAATTGAACGTTCGAGGCGCAGTAAAGCATCTTCCCGATTAAATGACCGTGCGCAGGTTATACAAGTATACAGTCCATCGTTGTGGGTGGAGGCCTCGTGGCGTCGTAAATTATCTAGACGAGTAAACTGCTTCTGGCAAGTTGTGCAAGTGAACATCTTGGTGGTTGACAGAGTGTCTGATGAAACGGCCAGGTCGCTTCCCTTTTATAGCATGCTAGCTGGTGATCTATTTTTAGCACACTCTACCCCCAGGGGGCTGTTCACAGCATCTGTGACGTCATCAGTACGAGTAGTAGCGAAAGTGAGCATTTTGGGGCAGTGAAGGATGGTATTTGGTGTAGAGATGGACCATCCTTGGTCCGAATGCGTCATGGGAGGTGTCATGTTGCAGCTCTCGGGGTGTAGACCCCAATTTGAGGGATATCCACAGCATCTGTGACGCCATTGGTGACGTCATCAGTACGAGTAGTAGCGAAAGTGGGCATTTTTTAGCAGTGAAGGATGTTACTTGGTGTAGACATGGACCATCCGCAGTGCGAATGCGTCGTGTGAGGTGTCATCTTGTAGCAACGCCCACCAACGCCATTCTTAATGCTTCAACGCCCTGGTAAAATAGCTCAGAAGCTCTGATATTCCATGGAATTGTCACTAATTCTTCGAAATGCAGTGACGCCCGTCAACGCCCGTCGCTACACCTTAACACTCTAACATAACGCCATGATATAGACCGAAGAGAGAGCAACAACAGCAACAACAACAACAAGGATGACACATGAGAGAACAACAACAACAAGAAGTTTTTTCATATAGTTTATTCTCCCCAATGTTACATCATACCCACGCTGGGGGAGCCGCGTCGGGTATATTTACAATTCAAGAAGATTCTTATCCAATCAGAGGCCACCATTTGCATCTGTCATATTCGTTCCTGTCCGTTAGATGTATTCTCGGCTACTCTTGTCCAATCAGAAGTCGCCATTTCAGAAAGTTCCATCTTCGGCCATGTTCGCTCTGAACCGTTTGTTCTAATCGTCATCGGGCAGGCCAGGATACCGTTGAGGAAACATATCCTCAGATAGTTGTTTGTGCATTCTGAGTATCTATCAGTGCATGGGTGAATATTTTCATCCGATGGGGGTGGTGGGTCAGTTTAACCACGAAGAATGTAACATTGGTGACCCCCTCCACTATCCACTTGGTGTTGGGACGCTGTTCATAGGCCCATTCCAAGGGATCCACAGTGTCCAGTTGGGCCAGCATCGTCTCTAGCGACGCCCGATTGGTAATGGTGAAAGGATGGTCGTACACTGGGTTGATGGCAATGGAATAGTAATAGCACAATTCACGCGTCATCTTATGGCATAAGATGTACCCAAATGCTACATTTAATGTGAAGGACGTAGGTTGGTCATTGAAGATGGCTTCCACGTAGCTGCGTAGACGGGCGAGGTCGGTCAGTCGGAAATTGTACAAGTCCAATATAGGGCGATGACGGTGGAAGCAGTGTCGGATCATGGACCAATGGCGTCGATACATCTCACTCACTGGATGATCTTCGGGTAAGAGATCGCTGGGAACATCCACCGCATCTTCCAGAAAATGTTCGTTGTTGTCTGGAACACGCGTGGAAACCGGTGGAAACCTTTACACTGCGCGCGCCGGGGTCAAAGGTCAGTTCCGGTCACGTGAACGGAAGCGGAAGTGACATCACAGTTGGTCAAAGGTCAATAAGGCCAGTGTCCCGTTAAATCGAGCCTTATTGACCTTTGACCTCAGAAATTTGCATATGACGTCACTTCCGGTTTGGGTGAATGAGGCGTGACCTTTGGACATGTCCAGACTTGTTTGTGTTTGTCTGGGGTTTTTGCCCACAATGGCGGCTAATGGCGGCTAATCTGCGGACCGCGTCGAAAGACTACCGTAGGGACCCCAAGTCCCCGAGGTATGGAAAATTCCAGTGCTTATCGATTGGCTGATTGTGCGATCGCTGATTGGTTCTTTTTCTCGACCGCTGATTGGTCCAAATGGAACTGCCCATCCTTCCCAGGTTAATCTAGAATCCTACCAAGCTCGTAATCACCGCCACATCACGCATACACACATACACGCATACACACACGCACACACATACACACAGACGCATACACGCACTCGCGTACACACACAAACATACACATACACACGCACGCATACACACACGCATACACACTCTCGCAAGCACACACAGACGCATACACACACATGCATACACACACGCACTCACACACATACATACACACACATACAGGCACACACACACACACACACATACACATACACGCATACACGCACACGCGTACACACACAAGCATACACATACACACGCACGCATACACACACGCATACACACTCTCGCAAGCACACACAGACGCATACACACACATGCATACACACACGCACTCACACACATACATACACACACATACAGGCACACACAGACACATACACATACTCCTATACACGCACACGCGTACACACACAGACACACACGCACACCCACACACACGCATACACACTCGCAAGCACACACAGACGCACACACACACATGCATACACACACGCACTCACACACATACACCCACATACACACAGATACATACACACAGACGCATACACATACACGCATACACGCACACGCATACACACTGACGCACACATGCATACGCACAATATGACTGACCATTCACATGCAGGCCATGAGAGCTTCTGACCTGGGCCTGATAGAAGGCCGGGATGGTGGAACATTCGTGAACATCCTAGGGTACATGGTGCACCACAGAAGCGCGCACCTGTTTGATGTCCGCGCCTACATCCGAGTTCTTGTCGCTGACGTCCGCGCCTACATCCGAGTTCTTGTCGCTGACGTCCAAGTTGAACTGATTGTGCTAAACATAGATCAACAGCTGGCTTGCTATAAAAAGGAAACGGCCTGGCCGTTTCATCAGACACTCTGTCAACCACCAAGATGTTCACTTGTACTACGTGCTCGAAATCATTCACTCGTCGGCACGACTTGCGCCGCCATGAGGCTACCAAGCACGATGGAACCGCCCGGTATAGCTGTACGATATGTAGGCCTACACTGTCGTTTCAGCGCCCTGACCATTTACAGCGCCATGAACGTTCATTTCATGAGCCACCCAAGCGTCCATGCGAAGAATGTGGTCAACTTTTCAAACGATCCAGTCAGTTAAAACGGCATGAGCGTTTGATTCATGGTCCGTCACCACGGTATGAGAGACAACTTCCCACTAAAGAGGCACCCAGGAGGGACAGATCCACTGAAGATGAACCCGGGGAGAAGAATGCCACTGGTGATGCGATCACGGAGAGCCCGCCTATACCCACAGCTCAGAAGAGCCTAGATATCCAGCCGGTCCCTAGCATTACTGTTTCCAGTCATACGCCTGACAACAACGAACATTTTCTGGAAGATGCGGTGGATGTTCCCAGCAATCTCTTACTCGAAGATCATCCAGTGAGTGAGATGTATCGACGCCATTGGTCCATGATCCGACACTGCTTCCACCGTCATCGCCCTATATTGGACTTGTACAATTTCCGACTGACCGACCTCGCCCGTCTACGCAGCTACGTGTAAGCCATCTTCAATGACCAACCTACGTCCTTCACATTAAATGTAGCATTTGGGTACATCTTATGCCATAAGATGACGCGCGAATTGTGCTATTTCTATTCCAGTGCCATCAACCCAGTGTACGACCATCCTTTCACCATTACCAATCGGGCGTCGCTAGAGACGATGCTGGCCCAACTGGACACTGTGGATTCCTTGGAATGGGCCTATGAACAGCGTCCCAATACCAAGTGGATAGTGGCGCGGGTCACCAATGTTACATTCTTCGTGGTTAAACTGACCCACCACCCCCATCGGATGAAAGTATTCACCCATGCACTGATAGATACTCAGAATGCACAAACAACTATCTGAGGATATGTTTCCTCAACGGTATCCTGGCCTGCCCGATGACGATTAGAACAAACGGTTCAGAGCGAACATGGCCGAAGATGGAACTTTCTGAAATAGCGACTTCTGATTGGACAAGTGTAGCCGAGAATACATCTAACGGACAGGAACGAATATGACAGATGCAAATGGTGGCCTCTGACTGGATAAGAATCTTCTTGAATTGCTAATATACCCGACGTGGCTCCCCCAGCGTGGGTATGATGTAACATTGGGGAGAATAAACTATATGAAAAAACTTCTTGTTGTTGTTGTTCTCTCACGTGTCATCCTTGTTGTTGTTGTTGCTGTTGTTGTTCTCTCTTCGGTCTATATCATGGCGTTATGTTAGAGTGTTAAGGTGTAGCGACGGGCGTTGACGGGCGTCACTGCATTTCGAAGAATTAGTGACAATTCCATGGAATATCAGAGCATCTGAGCTATTTCACCAGGGCGTTGAAGCATTAAGAATGACGTTGGTGGGCGTTGCTACAAGATGACACCTCACACGACGCATTCGCACCGCGGATGGTCCATGTCTACACCAAGTAACATCCTTCACTGCTAAAAAATGCCCACTTTAGCTACTACTCGTACTGATGACGTCACCAATGACGTCACCGATGCTGTGGATATCCCTCAAATTGGGGTCTACACCCCGAGAGCTACAGCATGACCCCTCCCATGACGCATTCGGACCAAGGATGGTCCATCTCTACACCAAATACCATCCTTCACTGCCCCAAAATGCCCACTTTCGCTACTACTCGTACTGATGACGTCACAGATGCTGTGAACAGCCCCCTGGGGGTAGAGTGCGCTAAAAATAGATCACCAGCTCGCGTGCTATAAAAGGGAAGCGGCCTGGCCGTTTCATCAGACACTCTGTCAACCACCAAGATATTCACTTGCACAACTTGCCAGAAGCAGTTTACTCGTCTAGATAATTTACGACGCCACGAGGCCTCCACCCACAACGATGGACTGTATACTTGTATAACCTGCGCACGGTCATTTAATCGGGAAGATGCTTTACTGCGCCACGAACGTTCAATTCATGGGCCACCCAAGCGTCCATGCGAGGATTGTGGTCAACTCTTCAAACGACGCAGTCAGTTGCTGCGACACCAACGTTTGATTCATGCCCCGGTACAGAGTCGTACGCCTGACAACATCGAACATTTTCTAGGCGATTCTACCAAGATGTTCACTTGCACAACTTGTCAGGAGCAGTTTACTCGTCTAGATAATTTTCGACGCCACGAGGCCTCCACCCACAACGATGCACGGTATACTTGTATAACCTGCGCAGGGTCATTTAATCGGGAGGATCAGTTACTGCGCCACGAACGTTCAATTCATGGGCCACCCAAGCGTCCATGCGAGGATTGTGGTCAACTCTTCAAACGACGCAGTCAGTTGCTGCGACACCAACGGTTGATTCATGCCCCGGTACCATGGCATGAGCGACAACTTCCTACTGAAGCGGGGCCGCGGAAGGTCAGACCCAGTGAAGATAAGCCCGGGGAGACGAACAGTTTCACAGTTCAGAAGAACCTGGATATCCAGTCGGACCCCAGCGTTACGGTTTCGAGTCATACGCCTGACAACATCGAACATTTTCTGGGCGATCTCTTACAGGACAACCATCCAGTGAGTGACATCGATCGGCGCCATTGGTCCATGACACGGCACTGTTTCCACCCTCATGGCCCTATTCAAGACATTTACAATTTTCCACTGACCAACCACACCCGTCTAAGCAGCTACGTGGAAGCCATTTTCAAAGATCAAACTACGGCCTTCAAATTGAATGTCGCTTTCGGGTACATCTTACGTCACAAAAAGACGGGCCAGTTACGGTATTATTATCCCGGCAATAATATCTATGTGTCTGACCAGCCGTTCACCATCATTAACCGGAGGTCACTAGAGACGATGCTGGAGATACTGGACACCGTGGAACCCTTGAGATGGGCAGTGATCGCAAACAACGCCCCAACACCAAGTGGACAGTGGAGAAGGTGACCAATGTTACGTTTTTCGTTGCCAAGCTGACCGACCACCCCATCGGCTGAATGCTTCACCCATGCACTGATGAATACCATAACATGCCGTACATACTCTATATGTCTACATGCTGACCGTTGACTTGAGCTCAGTGAACACTTGTACCTAATGTGACGGTGCGTTAAATAATAAAACATGGTGTTTGATATTTCAATTTGTTTTGCTGTGAACATACCAAACATGCCCAGGGCGGCTCCCCCAGCCTGGGCATGATGTAACATTGGGGATAATAAACTATATAAACATTGCTGAACTTGTTGTTATTCACGACAACCGCTATCCGATTGTATAATACAGAATATATAATTAGTCTAGCCCCCACATCTAGCCTTCGCATGGATACCTCACTCGACCCAATAGGCCCATGAGGGGCTCGGCTAGATCCCATCAACGTCTATTTCCATACTACGGCCAGGCTGCGCATGCGCAGAATGACGATATTTCAACCCCACACCCACGCCATCAGAGGCTCCCGCACATAGGCTTCACATGGATACATACCGCCCATCTCTAACCCAAACACACACCCGCATACCCCCCAAAACGCCTGCTTTCTATACTACGGGCCAGTCTGCGCATGCGCAGATTATTGAACACGGACGAACCATTAGTGTAGCTAAGTGCTCCCCCACGAGAGCTTCAAAATAAGACCTCACTCGACCCCATTGGACCATTAGGGACTCACCTAGACTCCAACATGTCCACCCCGTATGGCCCAATACACCC